>JAPFBL010000776.1:0-87783 GCA_026182355.1 Hermatobates lingyangjiaoensis
CTTCCCAAAACTTACTTATGTGAAACAGCCTTCTCCCCAACTACTCATCCTTAAAAACAAGTATCGAATAAATTAGATGTGGAACACGACTTGAGGTGTGCCATATCGACAACGGAGCCCAGGATAGAATTGCTAGCTAAAAAGCTACAATACCAGCCGTCTCATTAAGGTCAGTTCATAAACATACTTTAGTAAAGTTACATAACGGTATGAAATTTGTTTGTTTGAATACTTCGAAATTGATTTGCAATTAATTAATGTTTTGTAGGAGCTTTGAAAAAAATGAATAAATTCTATATTAATCATATATTTAAGGAATACACAGTTACTTCACTAATAAATTGCAATATAGACAGTTTCTTAAAAAAAAAAAATAAATGTATAAAAGATATTTTAACGATTGGGGTCGCTTCCTGATTGCTTGTTCTAAATGGGTCGCTATATTTGATAGGTTGGGAACCGCTGGGCTAGAGTATACTTTAAGAGCCCCAATGTTTTCAGAGACGGATCTTTATACAGAGGTTATAAGGGTTTAATACAAGCATACTATTATCAGTTAGTTAGTTGCGATTGAAGATGGACAACGTCCGAAAGCGCTCCAACGACTCCAACATCATCGTACGAAGTATGACGGTTTGCCATATTAATAATATAAATTACAATGGTTTCCCTACTCTCCAGTAGGGATTTTGAAGTCATTTCTTTTTTCTTAAATGACAACTTATACTTATACTGCAGTAATGTTTATTTCAATATAAGTTTAATTATAAATTCTTGATATATTCCTGGTTTGGGAGAAGACCAAACACTTCTTTGAGTCTAATAAATAGACATTATTTATCTGAAATTATCAATTACAACAAAATCTATCAATGTTTACATTTTGAAAGTATTAAAACAAATTAGTTTTATAAACATATTGGCCATTGTTGATTTGTCAACTCTGGGACTCCCTCTGTTTCTCCTACATGTACAGGTATTGCATACTGTACATGAAAGATATTCAGATATTTCATACTTATAACAGATTTTCGATTAAATAAATATCTGTGCCAAACATTCCGGCCATAGAACATCAATAAAGGCTAAAAATCCTATATCAATAATAATTAAAAACAAACAATACACTCCCGTACTGTCATTTCTTCATCAAATTAAATAATCATTAGAAACACTTGTAAAATATAGCAATATATAACTGATTTAACTAGAGTGTACTTACGAACCCCAGCGTTTACAGAGACTGATTTTTACACAGAGGTTATAAGGGTTTCCCTACTCTCCAGTAGGGATTTTGAAGTCATTTCTTTTTTCTTAAATGACAACTCATACTTATATTGCAGTAATGATTATTTCAATATAAGTTTAATTATAAATTCTTGATATATTCCTAGTTTGGGAGAAGACCAAACACTTCTTTGAGTCTAATAAATAGACATTATTTACCTAAAATTATCAATTACATCAAAATCTATCAATATTTACATTTTGAACTTACAAGCAGAAATACCCGACCGTTGCCCGGGTCTAGAAATTTTAAGTATAAAAAATGAAATGATCGAAATGAAAATTGGGTTCAATATTATTTTATGCATTTTTGTCTTACGATTCTTCATTCATGATCTACAGTCCCTTGGACGTTTTTTAACATTTTCAGGAGAATAGTGGTACCTAGGCTATGAAAGAAGCATCCTAGAGCAAAAAATTATTAAATAACATTGAGCTCGATTTTTATTTCCAACATTTCATATTTTATGCATTAAGGCCGTAGACGCCATATTTCTTGAGAAAAAATGCAAAAAACTAAAAATTGGCAAATTTTTGAGCTTTTGGGGCCCTAGGGGGCCGGGGTTAAGCTGCCCCCCAGAGTTTAATAGCCTAAAACCACCCCAAGACCTATAGAAAGTGCCTTGCAAAAGAATTTTTGAAAAAGGTCCATTGTAGGCCGAATACATAAGGTACAAACATACATACATACAGAGCCACGAAGAGTATTTATATATAGATTAAAACAAATTAGTTTTATAAACATTTTGGCCATTGTTGATTTGTCAACTCTGGGGCTCGTAAACTCCCTCTGTTCCTTCTACATGTACAGATATTTCATACTTATAACAGATTTCCCATTAAATAAATATATGTGCCAAACATTCCGGCCATAGAACACCAATAAAGGCTAAAAATCCTATATCAATAATAATTAAAATCAAACAATACACTCCCGTACTATCATTTCTTCATCAAATTAAGTAATCATTAGAAACACTTGTAAAATATAGCAATATATAACTGATTTAACTAGAGTGTACTTACGAACCCCAGCGTTTACAGAGACGGACTTTTACACAGAGGTTATAAGGGTTTCCCTACTCTCCAGTAGGGATTTTGAAGTCATTTCATTTTTCTTAAATGACAACTCATACTTATATTGCAGTAATGTTTATTTCAATATAACTTTATTGAATCAATATAAGTTTAAATAGTTCTTGCTATATTCCTAGTTTGGGAGAAGACCAAACACTTCTTTGAGTCTAATAAATAGACATTATTTACCTGAAATTATCAATTACAACAAAATCTATCAATATTTACATTTTGAACTTATTAAAACAAATTAGTTTTATAAACATTTTGGCCATTGTTGATTTGTCAACTCTGGAACTCGTAAACTCCCTCTGTGGGAGTTTCCTCTGTGCCAAACATTCCGGCCATAGAACATCAATAAAGGCTAAAAATCCTAAATCAATAATAATTAAAAACAAACAATAACTCCCGTACTATCATTTCTTCATCAAATTAAATAATCATTAGAAACACTTGTAAAATATAGCAATATATAACTGATTTGACTAGAGTGTACTTACGAACCCCACCGTTTACAGAGACGGACTTTTACACAGAGGTTATAAGGGTTTCCCTACTCTCCAGTAGGGATTTTGAAGTCATTTCATTTTTCTTAAAAGACAACTCATACTTATATTGAAGTAATGTTTCTTTCAATATAAGTTTAATTAGTTCTTGCCTATATTCCTGGTTTGGGAGAAGACCAAACACTTCTTTGAGTCTAATAAATAGACATTATTTATCTGAAATTATCAATTACAACAAAATCTATCAATGTTTACATTTTGAACTTATTAAAACAAATTAGTTTTATAAACATTCCCTCTGTTCCTCCTACATGTACAGATATTTCGGTACTTATAACAGATTTTCGATTAAATAATTATCTGTGCCAAACATTCCGGCCATAGAACAACAATAAAGGCTAAAAATCCTATATCAATAATAATTAAAAACAAACAATACACTCCCGTACTATCATTTCTTCATCAAATTAAATAATCATTAGAAACACTTGTAAAATATAGGAATATATAACTGATTTGACTAGAGTGTACTTACGAACCCCAGCGTTTACAGAGACGGACCTTTACACAGAGGTTATAAGGGTTTCCTTACTCTCCAGTAGGGATTTTGAAGTCATTTTATTTTTCTTAAATGACAACTCATACTTATATTGGAGTAATGTTTATTTCAATATAAGTTTAATTATAAATTCTTGATATATTCCTAGTTTGGGAGAAGACCAAACACTTCTTTGAGTCTAATAAATAGACATTATTTATCTGAAATTATCAATTACAACAAAATCTATCAATATTTACATTTTGAACTTATTAAAACAAATTAGTTTTTATAAACATTTTGGCTATTGTTGATTTGTCAACTCTTGGGCTCGTAAACTCCCTCTGTTCCTCCTACATGTACAGATATTTCATACTGTACATAAAAGATATTCAGATATTGCATACTGTACATGAAAGATATTCAGATATTTCATACTTATAACAGATTTTCGATTAAATAAATATCTGTGCCAACATTCCGGCCGTAGAACATCAATAAAGGCTAAAAATCCTATATCAATAATAATTAAAAACAAACAATACACTCCCGTACTATCATTTCTTCATCAAATTAAGTAATCATTAGAAACACTTGTAAAATATAGCAATATATAAAGGATATTACTTTTGAACAAATATATAGAATGATTAACCCTATTAACATTATTATATTTTACTGAAGAATACTCAAAATAATATGGCCGTTTTATTAAATGAGGATATTCATCAAAAACTGATTCATTTCCTGATTTGTTGAGTCATAAGAATTTAAAAGGGTTTTCGTTTGTCTACATCAGGCACTGGCAATCTTTTATGACCTGGAGGCCGCATCGTATTTAGATACATACAGCTTATTTATATTATTTACATTTATATACTACATATATATCGAAATAAAAAAATTTCACATAAACACGTGAAACAACAATCAATGATCAAACCACAATAAGAAATGGGAAAACGAAAACAAGACTAAGATCTTTCAACCGTAACAACCTCTTCTTCGTCAGAGTCAAAAACCCAACTGAACACTAGATGCAGAAAACATCTGGTGAGAGCCCACTCTTCTCAACTCCTCACCAGATGTTTTCTGCATCTAGTGTTCAGTTGGGTTTTTGACTCTGACGAAGATAGCTTGTTACAGTTGAAAGATCTTAGTCTTGTTTTCCCATTTCTTATTGTGGTTTGATCATATATCGAAATATGTACTGCGTGCTACATTAATGTTTCAGTAATTATTTAACTTTTTTATTATTCTTATAATGAAAATTATTATTCATATCTGATTATTTCATAATAGTAAACTATTATCAGAATACAATCTCTAAAGATTAGTGTTGAAAAAAAAAGTAAATATAGGAAACAAATTATAAAACTAGGGAAAAAAAAATTGCTACAGACCAATGTGTAATTTCTTTCCAAAAGTCTCGGTGAGCTTTTGTTAATAATCAAAAAGCAGTAGAGTCTTTAATATTATGATAGAATTCCAGATAATCTCCGAGGGCAGCACAAAAAGACGTGCTGGGCCGCAGGTTTCTCATGTCTTGTCTACATTAATGCATGAATCACATATTCTCCGTTTAATTCCATATTTAAGTCAATTAAATTTTCTAAGTATAAAGAAATCATATTTAATATACTAGATGGCATATATTTAAAAATGATATGTCTACTTTCACTTTATTAAGTTGTGTGGAGTATTTTTCCAAACTTCAAAACCATTTTTTTTCACTCAGGGGTTTTCAACTCAAAAATTAACTCACCATAGTTCTAAATCATTCAAGGAGGACTGCTTATAACCTTTATAAATATTAACCTTTATTAATATTACGATAGTTATGATTACGTGAACTATCAAAGATAGTTCACTAAATGAACTATCAAAGATAGTTCACTAAATGAACTATCAAAGATAGTTCACTAAATGAACTATCAAAGATAGTTCACTAAATGAACTATCAAAGATAGTTCACTAAATGAACTATCAAAGATAGTTCACTAAATGAACTATCAAAGATAGTTCACTAAATGAACTATCAAAGATAGTTCACTAAATGAACTATCAAAGATAGTTCACTAAATGAACTATCAAAGATAGTTCACTAAATGAACTATCAAAGATAGTTCACTAAATGAACTATCAAAGATAGTTCACTAAATGAACTATCAAAGATAGTTCACTAAATGAACTATCAAAGATAGTTCACTAAATGAACTATCAAAGATAGTTCACTAAATGAACTATCAAAGATAGTTCACTAAATGAACTATCAAAGATAGTTCACTAAATGAACTATCAAAGATAGTTCACTAAATGAACTATCAAAGATAGTTCACTAAATGAACTATCAAAGATAGTTCACTAAATGAACTATCAAAGATAGTTCACTAAATGAACTATCAAAGATAGTTCACTAAATGAACTATCAAAGATAGTTCACTAAATTATAGTTTGAATTGGCATCTTTGATGAATTATGGAAACATTTTTTGTTTTAAAAAAATGATTAAAACTTATGATAAAGCAGAACAAAATAATAAAGTGAAATCAAACATACCCATTTTTATAGTATATGCATTCAAGAAGGATTTATCCCAAACCCCTACGAATATACTAGATGGTAAACATAACACTATGAGAGATCATATAAAGTACTTTAAAATAAGGGATTTTGTTTGTCAAATATTTCATGTCCCCTGCATTCTCAGTAATAATAAAGTTAGATCAATTACATTAGCAGAAACAGAATTAATAAAACGAAGTATACTTTACTCTCTACAACCTTTAATAACCTTCAAAGTTTTGTCCGCAGTTTGCCATCTGTGACGAAATACACTAAAAATGAAAATAATTTTAATAATCTACTAAAGATAATAAAAACAAGCAGAAATACCCGGCTTTGCCCGGGTCTAGAAGTTTTAAGTATAAAATATGAAATGATTGGGTTCAATATTATTTTATGCATTTTTGTCTTACGATTCTTCATTCATGATCAACAGTCCCTTGGACGTTTTTTAACATTTTCAGGAGAATAGTGGTACCTAGGCTATGAAAGAAGCATCCTAGAGCAAAAAATCATTAAATAACATTGAGTTCGATTTTTATTTCCAACATTTCATATTTTATGCATGAAGGCCGTAGACGCCATATTTCTTGAGAAAAAATGCAAAAACTAAAAATTGGCAAATTTTTGAGGTTTTTGGGCCCTAGGGTGCCGGGGTTAAGCTGCCCCCCCAGAGTTTAATAGCCTAAAACCACCCCAAGACCTATAGAAAGTGCCTTGCAAAAGAATTTTTGAAAAAGGTCCATTGTAGGCCGAATGCATAAGGTACAAACATACATACATACATACAGAGCCACGAAGAGAATTTATATATAGATAGAGCTCGATTTTTATTTTCAACATTTCATATTTTATGCATTAAGGCCGTAGACGCCATATTTCTTGACAAAAAATGCAAAAACTCAAAATCTGCAAATTTTTGAGGTTTTTGGGCCCTAGGGGGCCTGGGTTAAGCTGCCCCCCAGAGTTTAATAGCCTAAAACCACCCCAAGACCTATAGAAAGTGCCTTGCAAAAGAATTTTTGAAAAAGGTCCATTGTAGGCCGAATGCATAAGGTACAAACATACATACATACATACATACATACAGAGCCACGAAGAGAATTTATATATAGATTTTCAAAACAAAAAAGGTAAAAAACTAACCAAGTGCTGCAACAATATTATTTCAGTCATTTTACATATTCATAACACCAAAAAAAAAACCCACTAAATTAATATCATAATATAAATTAAGTTTCGTTAAGACAGCAACAATTTTTATTTATTTACAAAACATATAAATCCAAAAAAGAAATTAATAAAGTTTATCAAATTTTTTTTTTGTAAATTGAACACATAATCAATTGTTAGATGTTGTATCATGTGAAAGTATATACACACTTAGTGTTTAGGGTAGTATTGAAATCTTTTTAATATACTGATATATTGTTGGGTTACTGTTTTTATGTTTATGACCAAATATTGACAAGTTTATAGTTATATTTTACTATAATAATTATCAATGTAAGAGCCTGAAATATATCACTGCTGCATAGTAGAACTTAATATTATTTTGAATCCTTTTAAAATATGTTACAATATTTGAATGTTTAACAGAGAAACGAAAGCAGACTAACAATATATCATTTCTGTTAAAACATATTTCAAAGTCAGTATATTTTAGATCATATCAGGGATTCATATATTATATTCCATTAAAGAAAATAAACAATGTTTTTATATATAAATACTTTAAATATGAATAAGTTTATCTCAAAATATAAAAAAAATGTTTAACCAATAATATGATTTTGTTTTATTTAGGATGTTTAATTATTAATAGCTATAGAGCGATGATACAGAGATTATAGCTTCAGGTATATCGTTGGTGGATTGGGAGAATGCATTTCTTCTGAAGGTATGAATTACAGAACAAGATGGATAAATGAGAATGTTATAATGACTATATTGAAACTGAAAGCATCAGCTGACATAATTGGGCTTGAGAAAACATATTTTCTTGAATAGATGGGTTACAGAACAAGGATAGTTCACTAAATTATAGCTTGAATTGTTATCTTTGATGAATTATGGACACTTTTTTTTTTTTGAACAGATGAATTAAAGAACAAGATGGATACCTGGACCTAATTATAGTTTCAGTTGACATCTTTGATGGATTATAGAACAAGATGGATACTTGACCACATTATTACTTGAGTTGACATCTTTGATGGATTATAGAACAAGATGGATACTTGACCACATTATTACTTGAATTGACATCTTTGATGGATTATAGAACAAGATGGATACTTGACCACATTATTACTTGAGTTGACACTTTTGATAGATTATAGAACATAAAGGATACTTGACCATATTATTGCTTGAGTTGACATATTTGATGGATTATAGAACAAGATGGATACTTGATCACATTATTGCTTGAGTTGACACTTTTGATAGATTATAGAAAATAAAGGATACTTGACCATATTATTGCTTGAATTGACATCTTTGATGGATTATAGAACAAGATGGATACTTGACCACATTATTACTTGAGTTGACATTTCTGATGGATTATAGAACAAGATGGATACTTGATCACATTATTGCTTGAGTTGACATCGTTGATAGATTATAGAACAAGATGGATACTTTACCATATTATTACTTGAGTTCACATAATTGATTGATAATAGTACATAAAGGATACTAGACGACATTATTGCTTAAGTTGGCGCCTTTGATGGATTGTAGAACAAGATGGATACTTGACCACATTATTACTTGAGTTGACATTTCTGATGGATTATAGAACAAGATGGATACTTGATCACATTATTGCTTGAGTTGACATCTTTGATAGATTATAGAACAAGATGGATACTTTACCATATTATTGCTTGAGTTCACATAATTGATTGATTATAGTACATAAAGGATACTAGACCACATTATTGCTTAAGTTGGCGCCTTTGATGGATTGTAGAACAAGATGGATACTTGACCACATTATTACTTGAGTTGACATTTCTGATGGATTATAGAACAAGATGGATACTTGACCACATTATTACTTGAGTTGACATCTTTGATGGATTGTAGAACAAGATGGATATTTGACCACATTATTGCTTAGTTGTCTATCACCTTTTCGTATTTGATTGTTCGACGAATTATATTTCATTCTCTAAAACAGATGGAAATCTAACATTACAAAACAAGTTTATCAATGCTTTATTACAATAGATGAACATTTCAAAACATGTTAATTAGTAAAGTTGAATATAGTGCACAACCTGAATTAGAAGTCCATCTTAAAGAACAACTGGAGCCAAAATAACATCATATTCTTTTATTAATATATTTTCATGGCTGTTTTCTATATTTTCTGTTTCCTTATTTGAAGTTTGAATACGAATAATTAGTTGACAATTTGAAGCAGAATATAGAGGAAATAATAAAATAAACCGAACATGGTAAATGAATAAGGGCGAGAACATGAATAATGGCCAGAACATGAATAAGGACCAGAATATGAAGAAGGGCAGTAACATGAATAAGGGCAATGATAACCCAGTGGTAGCTAAAGAACTCACTGGGTGAGGGCTAAAGCAGTGCTGCCGCAAAGGATAAATAAATATTGTTCTTTAATATTGTTTTAAGTATTCTTTCGTCTGTTTTCAGACAACCTTGACAAAACACTAACAACCCCAAACCTGACGATGTAACACCGAAACATGTCCAATAATACATTAAAAAATTATGGTGATTTAATTTTTATGTTGAACTCGGAATTAAAGACAAAATTTCGTAATTTGGAAAAATATAAGACGAAATTGAACAAAGTGGAAACAGACATCCAGTTTTTAAAAGCATATATATATATATATATATAATTAAAGTTACAGCTAGAGAACACAAGAAAAAGGACGAACACTCACGAATCTCGATTATTTCGGCGTCTTGCCGTCTTCAGGAGAGTAGAAAGAAAGAAAATAAAATAAAAGAAGAAAGAATGAAGGAACGGAGACGTAAATGCGTCCACTGGCCGATGTAAACTGAGGTCCAGTGGACGCATTTACGTCTCCGTTCCTTCATTCTTTCTTCTTTTATTTTATTTTCTTTCTTTCTACTCTCCTGAAGACGGCAAGACGCCGAAATAATCGAGATTCGTGAGTGTTCGTCCTTTTTCTTGTGTTCTCTAGCTGTAACTTTAATTATTTGTCCGTTTGGACCGTCTGATTTCAATTTCAATTCAAAGTATATATATATATATATATACATTCAGGTAACTCACCACAAATGAATGAAGATAGTCGCTCTGACGCCTTTCGTTTTCACGTCGTCAGAGAGCAAGTGAATACAAGTTGTAGGCAGGTTATGAGTTTTGATTTAAAGTTAATGAAGGAAACCAGTAAGAAAATTCAAAAACTTTTGTACGCGTGGCATCCATGAATACAAAATTGTCACAATAACACGTGATATAAATATTCAGGTAACTCACCACAAATGAATGAAGATAGTCGCTCTGAGGCCTTTCGTTTTCACGTCGTCAGAGAGCAAGTGAAAAGTGAAAATACACCACTTGTATTCACTTGCTCTCTGACGACGTGAAAACGAAAGGCCTCTGAGCGACTATCTTCATTCATTTGTGGTGAGTTACCTGAATATTTATATCACGTGTTATTGTCACAATTTTATATATATATATGTAAAGATCAAAGATCAAACCACAAAAAGAAATGGGAAAACAAGACTAAGATCTTTCAACCGTAACAAGCGGTCTTCGTCAGAGTCAAAAACCCAACTCAGTTTGAGTTGAAAGATCTTAGTCTTGTTTTCCCATTTCTTTTTGTGGTTTTATCATTGATTGTTATTTCACGTGTTTATGTGAAAGCTTTTTATATATGTACAGATATATAATATATGAATATTATATATATGTAAATTCAAATATTTATATATTTCAAATCAATATATAAGATTTTGTTGGATCGAACCCATGAGCTTTGCATTAGAAGTCCAACACGCTATCATCTGAGCCAAAGGGACCTTTCTTGGCTGGTGGAGAATAAACTGCAATATACCCCCGGGTGGGGTCGCGTTCAATACCCGGGGGCTTGAGTCGGGTCGGGGCTGAATTTATGAAGTCCTATTTCACCTATAGCCAGTGGGAGGAAATAGAGAAACTACTCGACTCTCAGGATCTACGTCTGGACGTAGCAGTCTTAGAAGTATAATCATAACTTGACTGGATATCTCAAGATCTTCACAGAGGCTTCACTACTCTTTCGTCTCCACACTGGCTTCTTATTTTATCCCTATCGCTTCATTCACAATATTTTCGAATCAAATAAAGGAAAATCTTTGTTTCTACATCAATTGTCTAACGGACATTAATTCATAATTACGTTGGTCGTCATCGGGTAAAATCTCCGAAGAATTACTCCGAAGTGACCACGCGGAGGCGGGCCTGCACGATACTACGGCGCGCATCAATACTTACTTCACGAATCAGTATCAGGTCAGCGAACTCAAATCGAGGAAAGAAAAACAATTTGCCTGATACTTATTTATAACCTTACCAGCAGGAGAAAAAGGGGGGAGTTTTCATTTTATTCGACTCCCTTGGGTCACTGCCGGGACCACCGGTCACCACCCTTCTAACCAAAATTATAAAACAAACACTTAAAATAATTATGTTGTTGTGCCATAACCAGTGGTGGGATTAATTTTTTTAAGAACCGGTTCTAAGAAAACAGATCGTGTGCTCGCACCGGTTCGTGCGAACCGGTGCTTAAAATATGATGAGTTGGGCGAGTTAAATAGCTCAAGGAAGTTTCCCTGCTCATTGCTTGTTACTTTAACATGATCACCAGCAATCAGTTTTTTTTTCATATTTTCTATTATTGCTTCCAGTAGCTTTTGACGAGGTAGGCTAACAAATCTGTGGTTTTCAGTAAACTGGATCTCATTGAATGCGTCTGAAGCAACCCTCTCATCAATTTCTTTTTCAAATGTCCCTATATTGTCCGTAAGCACTTCAAATGCTTTAATAGACCTCTTTATGAGGTTTTCTCCTCTGAACAAAGTTGTACCTCTTGCTTGGGAAATGACATTTCATTCAAAATATCAATCATTAAAGCTAAGTCCTTCAGAAAATTTTTCTTGCAAAGACGACCAGCCATACCTGAATTATTCATCTAAATAAACACTTACTTTAATCTGGCGATTTCAGGAAATTAGAACTAAAAACATTCAATCAGAACTAATAGTTAAAACTAGGCCTAATGTAGGCTAGACCAACTCAACATCTGCATTGTCATGAGCAGTTTGAACACTGTAACACAGTGTTTCCCAAACTTTTTCGAGTGACCGCCCCCTTGGGTCCATAAACCTATAACTCAACATCCTTGAATAAATAATCAGATTCCTAGACTAAATAACCAAATGAGTAACACTTTAATAATTAAATTAAAATAATTACTAATCGAATATTTATTTAGAATCCAATAGATGTATTGTTTCATAGCATATTTATGCAAAAGAATTAATACACAATACAAGAAACTTAGGAGAGAATATACTTTTAACATAAAAATGAATTATCAAAACAAATAATTTTAAGAAACTGTTTCCTAGAAGTTTACATATCGTGTTTTAACTTAAATTTAGAAATTATATTGAATGAACATTTTCAATTTTTGGAAATAGATTCCACGCTCCTTTTTGCATTATCGCCCCCTCCCCCCACCCGGGGGGCGGTACTGCCCACTTTGGGAAACACTGCTGTAACAGTTACGCAAACGAAACTAAATTGTTTAGTTACATATAGGCTATATACATGCGCAAATTACATTATCATACATGCACAAGTTACGTGAGTCACGCGACATATGTGGAGTTTGATAGTTTACGTAATTTTTTGATAGTTGATAGTTTGATAGTTGGGGTTTACGTAATTTTTAACAACCGGTTCACCGAACTCGTAATATTTAAGCACCGGTTCGCCGAACTCGTAATATTTAAGCACCGGTTCGCCGAACTCATAATATTTTAAGCACCGGTTCGCACGAACCGGCTGAGTCCCATCACTGGCTGTAGCCAGACATTTATTAGATGTCGTTTACATTGTAAACAAATCCCACCAGTAGGGCGGGGATTCATTATTCTAAGACAAAATTTCAGAGTTCATAGTACAGTGGTACCTCGGTTTTCGACCTCCTCACTATTCAAACAATTCGGTTTTCGACCAAAAAAATTCGAGCTAAAAATGCTTTCGAATTCGAATAGATTTCGGTGTTTGAACACTTGGGCTGGGAACCCGTAAATAGCCGAGTACGCAGCGTCACCCTGTATGTCACCACACCGCTGTTCAAAAGGTATGTAAATGATACAAAATGGTTTATATTACTTCTTTTTTATGTTTATTCTATATTATATACACATTTAGATCTTTAATGTTGTTTAGCTACACGTTTTCTTAATATTTTAGGTATTTTCTTTGGGTAAAAAGGATTAAAATACTTACCATTCTTTCTTATGGGGAAAAAATTTTTCAGTTCTCGAACAAATCGGTTTTCGACCAACAAACTCGAACGAATTATGGTCAACAACCGAGGTACCACTGTATCTATGACGTTAGTTATATCAGGTTTTGGAAGCCTGTTGTAAGCAGGTCTGTTTGGTACAGAGCATTGCGAGTTGGACCTTTCATGTTAAGGTCGTAGGTTTGTTTCCCACAAAATACTCATACATTCTGTTATTTAAATATAGTTAATGGGTTAGTTCCACTGAGGTTAGTAATATTGGAATTAGTAATAATACATTCCGTCATACCTCGTAAAGTCTCTGAAAAGCTCGACCGGTTTTGGGTCCGTTTGGATCCCATCTTCAAAAGCACCTAACTGACTGTGAATGTTGTTTTCCTATAACCTACCTATATATAGCATCTACATTGTGTAATCAGTGTTGTGTGTGTAGTTAATTTTTTTTTCCTATTTCTTTAATTGCTATGTTTTTCTCTTTTATTTCTTATTTCATTATCTATTTGCAGTTCCTTGTGTCGTCTTTTAAATTTGTACATAACCCAGACAGTATGGAAAACACAATGGACTTACTACAGACGGGACAAAAAGGACAACGAATGAACATACAGGAACAAATAGAAATATATAAACATAAAATGACAGACAATATAATCAATGGACAAACAAACCACCAAACCGACATTTTAACAAAACCACTAATAACATTTAAAAGACGGCACAAGGAACTGGAAATAGATAATGAAATAAGAAATAAAAGAAAAAAACATAGCAATTAAAAAAATAGGAAAAAAAATTAACTACACACACAACACTGATTACACAATGTAGATGCTATATATAGGTAGGTTATAGGAAAACAACATTCACAGTCAGTTAGGTGCTTTTGAAGATGGGATCCAAACGGACCCGAAACCGGTCGAGCTTTTCAGAGACTTTACGAGGTATGACGGAATGTATTATTACTAATTCTAATTCTGTTATTTATTCAAATAATGCACGGTGGTAAGAAAACAAACAAGATAGGTCATCAGATTGTTATAACTATATAGATTGTATATTTAAACAATAATTTTAAATTACTATAATTTGAATCTATTAATATTATAATAGAAATGTAGAGTACATTTGGATTAAACAGACATCTTGAACTTATGGACACTGATTTATCAAGTTGACGACTGTTCTCAGATCTTTCCTCTTGTTTTCTCGCAGATCTAACCTTTTCGGTTACGAAAAGCCAACACTGTTATAGATTTTTTTATTGAGTAAACTGACCCCCTAGCGGGTGATAACGTCAGTCATTTAACGGCTTTTTGTTTGATCGGTGTTCAACATTGGGAGTCATAAATTTTGTCTAACTCACGTGTGTTTAGAGTAGGGATCTTTAACGAGTACCTGACATCATACAGGCTAAGGGACCGACAGCTTAACGTCCTCTCTGAGGGATGACCTCTCACGTGAATAAATCGAGGGTCAAGTGAGGATCAAACTCCGGAGGAGAACTCACCTCGTCAAAAAAAAAGCCAAAATACCAGCCAGGAGGGGAGTACGTTAACCATGAGATAACCTGGCCCCTCTTACTGTAGCAGATACAAATTAGCAGGTAACGCGGAAAGGTAACTTTGCGTGGATCTACACTAAGACACTAACTCATATATAAATAGATACAACAAACTTAAACCATTTGATCTTGAAGATAAACACAGGCTGATACCATCTCACACTACTTTGAACGTACGAGTTATAATGTTCTCGTACTTCCATGCAATCAGCTCATACTAACCTCTTTATAGTAGCCAATATCATTTTAACTGAATGAACTTCTCTTAGATTGTAGTATTTAATCATTTCTTATGTTTACCTAAAAAGAAAAAATAAAAATAAAAGAATATAAAAAGCCAATGAAAGAAAAAGAAGAAGCAAATTACATAAGGTTATGAAGTGACGACTTTATATTATTAAGTGCGCTCATACTTCGGTTCTATCGACCTTCTTTAACGAATTTTGGACGCAAAGGACAAAATCTGGAGCTTGAGACTCGTTCGGATTGGTCAAAAGTGGTCCGATGTTCCCGCAGTTGACTTGTGATCGCTTTGGTCGGTCAGATGTTTACGCAGTTGACTTGTGATCGATCGCTTTGGTTGGTCAGAAATTCCCGCAGTTGACTTGTGATCGCTTTGGTCAGTCAGATGTTCCCGCAGTTGACTTGTGATCGCTTTGGTCTGTCAGACGCTGTCCAATGTTCCCGCAGTTGACTTGTGATCGCTTGATTCGATCAGATATTCACGCAGTTGACTTGTGATCCATCGCTTTGGTCGGTCCGATGTTCCCGCAGTTGACTTGTGATCGCTTGATTCGGTCAGATGTTCACGCAGTTGACTTGTGATCGCTTTGGTCTGTCAGACGCTGTCCAATGTTCCCGCAGTTGACTTGTAATCACTTGATTCGGTCAGATATTCACGCAGTTGACTTGTGATCGCTTTGGTCTGTCAGACGCTGTCCAATGTTCCCGCAGTTGACTTGTAATCACTTGATTCGGTCAGATATTCACGCAGTTGACTTGTGATCGATCGCTTTGGTCGGTCAGATGTTCCCACAGTTGACTTGTGATCTCTTTGGTCTGTCAGACGCTGTCCAATGTTCCCGCAGTTGACTTGTGATCGCTTGATTCGGTCAGATGTTTACGCAGTTGACTTGTGATCGCATGATTCGGTCAGATGTTTACGCAGTTGACTTGTGATCGCTTTGGTCTGTCAGACGCTGTCCAATGTTCCCGCAGTTGACTTGTGATCGCTTGATTCGGTCAGATGTTTACGCAGTTGACTTGTGATCGCTTGATTCGGTCAGATGTTTACGCAGTTGACTTGTGATCGCTTTGGTCTGTCAGACGCTGTCCAATGTTCCCACAGTTGACTTGTGATCGCTTGATTCGGTCAGATGTTTACGCAGTTGACTTGTGATCTCTTTAGTCTGTCAGACGCTGTCCAATGTTCCCGCAGTTGACTTGTGATCGCTTGATTCGGTCAGATGTTTACGCAGTTGACTTGTGATCGCTTGATTCGGTCAGATGTTTACGCAGTTGACTTGTGATCGCTTTGGTCTGTCAGACGCTGTCCAATGTTCCCACAGTTGACTTGTGATCGCTTGATTCGGTCAGATGTTTACGCAGTTGACTTGTGATCTCTTTAGTCTGTCAGACGCTGTCCAATGTTCCCGCAGTTGACTTGTGATCGCTTGATTCGGTCAGATGTTTACGCAGTTGACTTGTGATCGCTTGATTCGGTCAGATGTTTACGCAGTTGACTTGTGATCGCTTTGGTCTGTCAGACGCTGTCCAATGTTCCCACAGTTGACTTGTGATCGCTTGATTCGGTCGATATTCACGCAGTTGACTGTGATCGCTTGATTCGGTCAGATGTTTACGCAGTTGACTTGTGATCTCTTTAGTCTGTCAGACGCTGTCCAATGTTCCCGCAGTTGACTTGTGATCGCTTGATTCGGTCAGATATTCACGCAGTTGACTTGTGATCGCTTGATTCGGTCAGATGTTTACGCAGTTGACTTGTGATCGCTTTGGTCTGTCAGACGCTGTCCAATGTTCCCGCAGTTGACTTGTGATCGCTTGATTCGGTCAGATGATTCTACGCAGTTGACTTGTGATCGCTTTGCTTGATTCGGTCAGATGTTTACGCAGTTGACTTGTGATCTCTTTAGGTCTGTCAGACGCTGTCCAATGTTCCCGCAGTTGATTGTGATCGCTTGATTCGGTCAGATATTCACGCAGTTGACTTGTGATCGCTTGATTCGGTCAGATGTTTACGCAGTTGACTTGTGATCTCTTTAGTCTGTCAGACGCTGTCCAATGTTCCCGCAGTTGACTTGTGATCGCTTGATTCGGTCAGATGTTTACGCAGTTGACTTGTGATCGCTTGATTCGGTCAGATGTTTACGCAGTTGACTTGTGATCTCTTTAGTCTGTCAGACGCTGTCCAATGTTCCCGCAGTTGACTTGTGATCGCTTGATTCGGTCGATATTCACGCAGTTGACTTGTGATCGCTTGTTGGTCAGATTACGCAGTTGACTTGTGATCGCTTTTTCAGTTTACGCATTGATTGTGATCGCTTGATTCCAGATGTTACGCGTTGACTTGTGAGTCTGTCAGACGCTGTCCAATGTTCCCGCAGTTGACTTGTGATCGCTTGATTCGGTCAGATATTCACGCAGTTGACTTGTGATCCTTGTTCTGTCAGACCTTTTACGCAGTTGACTTGTGATCGCTTTGTTTTCAGAGCTTCCAATGTTCACCAGTTGACTTGTGAATCGCTCGCTTGATTCGGTCAGATGTTCACGCAGTTGACTTGTGATCTCTTTAGTCTGTCAGACGCTGTCCAATGTTCCCGCAGTTGACTTGTGATCGCTTGATTCGGTCAGATGTTTACGCAGTTGACTTGTGATCGCTTGATTCGGTCAGATGTTTACGCAGTTGACTTGTGATCTCTTTAGTCTGTCAGACGTCCAATGTCCCCAACGTAGTGATTCGGCAATATTCAGCAGTTGACTTGTGATCGCTTGATTCGGTCAGATGTTTACGCAGTTGACTTGTGATCTCTTTAGTCTGTCAGACGCTGTCCAATGTTCCCGCAGTTGACTTGTGATCGCTTGATTCGGTCAGATGTTTACGCAGTTGACTTGTGATCGCTTGATTCGGTCAGATGTTTACGCAGTTGACTTGTGATCGCTTTGGTCTGTCAGACGCTGTCCAATGTTCCCACAGTTGACTTGTGATCGCTTGATTCGGTCAGATGTTTACGCAGTTGACTTGTGATCTCTTTAGTCTGTCAGACGCTGTCCAATGTTCCCGCAGTTGACTTGTGATCGCTTGATTCGGTCAGATATTCACGCAGTTGACTTGTGATCGCTTGATTCGGTCAGATGTTTACGCAGTTGACTTGTGATCTCTTTAGTCTGTCAGACGCTGTCCAATGTTCCCGCAGTTGACTTGTGATCGCTTGATTCGGTCGTATATTCACGCAGTTGACTTGTGATCGCTTGATTCGGTCAGATATTCACGCAGTTGACTTGTGATCGCTTGATTCGGTCAGATATTCACGCAGTTGACTTGTGATCGCTTGATTCGGTCAGATGTTCACGCAGTTGACTTGTGATCGATCGCTTTGGTCGGTCAGATGTTCCCGCAGTTGACTTGTGATCGCTTTGCCCAATACATGCAGCTGTTTGGACCGTGTTTTTCAACCCTTTTGAACGTGTTTTGTATGTTGTTTGTAAAATATTCAACGATTTTTTTTATCATGGTAGCTTCCGAATCGGCAACCTTCAAAAAACGGTAGAATCGAAAACTTCGGACAAATAGGAATGTCATGTAGTATACAAAGGGAGGGGGGACATATGTGTTCTCCCCTCCCATTTTAGTCTATAGAACCGAGATATGAGTGCATTCATACAATCCGTGCTTTCGACCAAGAATTGATCTTCTTCAGGTATTCCAAAATTTCTTTTTTTCTTCTGAAAAATGTCATTCTTCTTCTGAAGATGACAAAATTAAGATGAAACGTCAGTATTTTTTTCAATTTAAACATAATGACTTAAAAAAACACATGCAAATATAAACATATAAAGAAACATGACACCCAAATGATACCAATGCAAAGAAAACATAATGCGAAATAAAAAAATGTATAAGAAATAAAATGTCATGCATTTAGATTTAATAACAGAGTAGATTGTTTTCGTTTTTTTTTTTGTTGAGATGTTGGTAAGTAGTCATTTCGTAGTTATGTCTTACAGTGGTGAGAAGGTTATGAATGATCGGCCTTCATCGTCAGAGTAAGGCTATAACACGTTTTTATTTAGGTATATAATGATCAAACCACAATATGAAATGGGAAAACAAGACTAAGATCTTTCAACCGTAACAAGTCAGAGCTTTCTTCGTCAGAGTACAAAAACTAACATTTCCCATTTCATATTGTGGTTTGATCATTGATTCTTATTTCACGTGTTTATATGAAATCTTTTTATCGAGGTATATATATATATTCACTTTTTCGTTGGAAATACGATACAAAACGGACAAAAATAGTTCAATATAGACAAAGAAACTCCAACCGGTTGATAATATAGACCCAACCGGTCTCCAACCGTCTCTGAACCAGTGCGCTTGGTTTCCGTCTCTTATCTCTTCTGACCGTTCAAACCGAAAATTAGAAACTGTAAGTGTGTCTTTTGATTTCTCTATGTTTCTTTGTCTATATATATATATATATATAGGAAAACGATCCAAAAGGACAACAAACGTTTCACGATGAATCAGAAACACAGAACTAAGAAACAAACACACTTACTGTCTCTAATTTTCAGTTGAACCGTCATCAGGAGAGTTGACCAACACTGTTGGTCTCCAACCGTGGCTTCACAAGTACGCTTGATGTCCCTTTCTCAACTCTCCTGATGACGGTTCAACCGAAAATTAGAGACAGTAAGTGTGTTTCTTCCTTAGTTCTGTGTTTGTGATTCATCGTGAAACGTATATATATATATATATATATATATATATTCAGGTAACTCATCACTCATGATTAAAGATAATCGCTCTAAGGCCTTTCGTTTTTGAAATCATCAGAGAGCAAGTGAATACAAGTTGTTGACAGGTTATGGTTTTTGATTTAAAGTTGGATGGAGATTGGCATCATTGACAGTATTATCGCCTATTATATTATATATGTTATAAAATGCTGTTATGAAATTCAATTAAATTAAATGTTATTAAAAATACTGTCAACGATGCCAATCTCCATCCAACTTTAAATCAAAATCCATAACCTGTCAACAACTTGTATTCACTTGCTCTCTGATGACGTGAAAACGAATGGCCTCAGGGCGATTATCTTCAATCATTTGTGGTGAGCTTCCTGAAAATATTTATATCACGTGTTATTGTGACAATTTTGTATATATATAAAGTATCGACCGTAGAATAGAAACAAAACTAAAGTTTATCGGGACTCGATCAGTTCTTCAGGTTCAAATTAAACTCGCATTGCCAACGTTTCAGTTTTTATTTAAAACCTTTTTCATAGGCCTAGAAAACAGAGGAAATATAAGAAATAATTCAATCATTAAAACATCAATTACAATTAAGATCTTAATTTAACTAATTACGCTTTTTATGTATGTTTGATTTTTGAATGATTGAATTATTTGTTATATTTCCTCTATTAATGTAGGCCTATGAAAAAGGTTTTCAATAAAAACCGAAACGTTAACAATGAGAGTTTAATTTGAACCTGAAGAACTGACTGAAACCCCATAAACTTTAGTTTATATATATATATAATATATATATAAATATATATACAGATATATATTATATATATCTAATAACTACTATATATCTATATTTAATTATATATATATATATATATATATATATATATATATATATATAATTAAAGTTACAGCTAGAGAACACAAGAAAGAGGACTAACACTCACGAATCTCGATCATTTCGGCGTCTTGCCGTCTTCAGGAGAGAAGAAGAAAATAAAAAGGAGAAGGAATGAGGGAACGGAGACGTAAATGCGTCCACTGACCGATACAAACATATAAATACATATATATATATATATATATATATAATATATATACAAGATTTGACATAAACACGCAGCCTGTAGGCTACTCCACCAGTGATAGACGAGCAATGACTCTTTATAATCATATAATATTCTTCTCAAGTCATGAGCGAGGTCTCTTAATAAGGTCCTTGATGCCTGTAAATTCTGGTCTCTTATAGAACAAATGTTTTCATACTTGAAAAGCTTTGTTCACTGATATATGTAGAGCTATAAATGCAGAACATTTATGCAGCATAACTTTTTATGAATGTTTATTTGTCTTAAGATCAGGAGTTATAAAATACAATTTGCGTCCCAGCATGACACTTTTGTTACTTGCTGTCTTGTGGCTGGTTCATAAAAAGTTGCGATGTCAAAGCAGGTGGCAGGTGGCAGGTTACCCAGGCCTGTTTTAAGGGCTTTAGCATGCAAGTGTGCCTCCGAGGGAATACTCGGGTAGTTCTAGTATGAGCATGACTCTTCTAGACACTGAGGAAGGTACCTTTAGGCATAACTGACGACTGAAGAGAAGTCACAGTGAAAAGCAAGTCCAGTGTAGGGAACTCAAGGAAGGGGGGAGGGGGAAACAAGGATAAATAACATAATAAATAAAAAAAGTAAAAAAAAACTATAAAAAGAAATAAAATAAGTAAACAAAATTTAAAAAAAATAAACAACAATTAACGATTGAAGTTAAAATCCAGGAGCAGATCTACCTCTCAACAGACTAATGAATGCATCATCTGAGACTTTTAAAACATATGCTATGTTTTATTTAAAATCCCCCTATGACACGATACTTTTATAATGCTTTTTATACAACGCGATCTCATGCCCCTAGTACAAGGCTTTTCATACAACGTGATCTCATATCCCTAGTACAACACTTTTTAATATAACGCGATCTCATGACCCCAGTACAACGCTTTTCATACAACGCGATCTCATATCCCTAGTACAACACTTTTTAATATAACGCGATCCCATATCCCTAGTACAACACTTTTTAATATAACGCGATCTCATATCCCCAGTACAACGCTTTTTCATACAACGCGGAACACCTCAAAGTAGCAATATCATAGAAGGAAAGAGTTTTCAGACTTTCAAAGGCAAGTGACGTGGTTAGAGGAGGCATCTAACCACCTCAAAGTAGTAATATCATTATTGAAATTATGCCAAGTAATCTATGAAAAAAAATTTTGGTACACAGCTATAGATTTTGTCAGTCCGCAAGTCAGATTTTCATTTTTGAAACGAATAATCAATTGCCTTTGAATGTCTTAAAGCTGTTTTCTATTTCCTTCTACGAGTATGATGTGGGTATCAAATCAAACCTAAAAACAAATCAAAAAGGGACTGTTTTATTCACGATCTCATCTGACCTTCAAATTTCCACCTTTGTAAAAGTTTTTCTTTGAAGTAATAAATTCTTTTTTACTTTTTGACAGTTACCGCTTTTTCTTTCCCACCAGCCTTTAAATCAAAGTACCTCACCTGTTCTGTTATTTACTATTTCCATTCATCTGGTTTACGATGAAGTGTAATACGAAAGGCCTCAGGACGTTAATCTACTATTTATTTCTGACTAGTCTGAATACGTATACATGAAATGATTAAAAGAAATGAATACGGAGAAAAGAAAACAACAAAACTTACTTCACATTTCAATCTTGTTGTCATGAGAGAAGAAGGGGATTTCTGCTCGGCTGACAAAAGAGCAGGTCAATTGGAAGAGGTTTGAAAATGAAAAATCCTTATAGTCAAGTATATACACTAAAAACTTTTCATGAGCACCTATCATGTTTTTTTTTATAAAAAAGTTCCCTCTCTTATAAGAAGCGTTAGGTTCTTTATACAAAATTGTGCAAATATGAATGTCACCCAGAAAAAGTTTTCTTCGATACAGGTAAAAATAAAAAAGTTCAAACAATTTAGCAGTAACTGTAATAGAAAGGGCCAAGTTCGCACAGTAAAGAAGATCCCTACTCAAAAATACACTTCAGTTAGGCCAAATTTCCCTCCATTTATTCAAGCGGGAGGTGAATAAATCTGAGTATGTCGTCCCTCGGAGAGGATGTTAAGTCGTCGGTCCCGAGCCTGTACGATGCTAGGTACTCGTTAATGTAACTTTACTCTACTCGAAATGCACTTGAGTTAGTCAAACTTTAGGACTCCTAATCTAGAACCTATGTAGTAATGTAGAATTTATGGTTTAAAGCAGGGGTTCTCAACCTTTGTTTGCTTGTGGACCCCCTAAAAGCTACTTTTAGACCCCCTAAAAGCTACTTGTGGACCCCCTAAAAACTAGTTGTGGACCCCCCACTCCCCCGGATACTTAAAAAACATAATTATACAAATTTATAAATAAATATTTGTTTTTAGGTAAATGAATATCGTTAATTATGAAATAATTTCATTACATCTACAACGCATGCCGAAATACAAAAATGTTTTTAAAACAATAACAAAATATTTCTTTATTCACATTTTAATTTACCCTGAAATAAATTGTAACAGAATCAATTTTGAATGTACCATAAAGAGAAGTGCAATAGAAAATTTTAAAACATTGGAACATTTTAACAAACTGACGAGGATATTAGGCCTTATATTTTAATTATGTGTGAATATTGTACGACCAAAGCTTACTACGCTTTGGTTTATTTTTGGTTTGCTGATAAATTCATTTAAACCTAACATGTAGCCCTAACCATGTGTCATGGACCTTCAGAATACTACTTTTCTCATGGACCCCCAGTAATCTTCTGTGGACCCCTGGGGGTCCATGTGGACCACGTTGAGAACCACTGGTTTAAAGCGATCCCCTAGTGGGTGATAACGTCAACCGTTTAACAGTTTTTTGTTTGATCGATGATTCTACAGATTGTGCATTGGGAGTCCTAAATTTTTGTTCTAACTCAAGTGTATTTAGAGTAGGGATCTTTAACGAGTGACTGACATCGTACAGGCTCGGGACCGACGGTTTAACGTCCTCTCCGAGAGACGACATGCTCAGATTTATTCACCTCTCGCGTGAATAAATCGAGGGCCTGGTGGGGATGCCTACTACATAGGTTGACAGTTTTTTATTTACCTCTCTCAAAGAAAACGCTAGCTAGAAAACATTCGTATTTCCATTTTTTTATATAAAGAACCTTACACTTATTATAAGAGAGAACTTTTTCATAATAAAAAAATATAGTTGCTTATTAAAAGATTATACTATAATATTAATTTCAAGTATAAGTATATACTATTTTATAGTATTGAATTATATAGTATAACAATGCCTACATTTGAGGTGGTCAAACACTCATTAAAATTTGAAAATCATAATTTTTTTTAAAAATAATTAAAATTTGATTTAAACAACATAAAAAACAAAATAATAAAAATTATAAATATATACTTGCAAGCAATATAATTGGGTTGGAAATTTTCTAAATAAATAATTTTAGAATATCTATATTTCTTATAAATATAGTTTTTATTCAGAGCGAAGTAGCAAAAACAAACTTTTAATTTTTATTTTTATTTTTTTTTGCAAACACATTCAATCATAATTATTTTTATAATTCATTCAAAAATACATTTTCATTTTTACAAAAAAAAAAAACAAAAAAAAAAAAAACAGATTACAACCTTTTTTTGAGAAAGTGACTAATAAAATATATTTTCAATTTCTGTATAAGAGCACTTCTAAGTAAGGTTTATTAAAAAATAAATACATGTTTCTTTTTTATTTTTTCCTTTAAAAAAAAAACAATAAAATTCAAGCAACATGATGCAATGCAGGCTATTAAATAATATATATATATATTTAAAAGATTTTTTGAACACAATTAGGAAGGTTTCATGTTTACAAGGTTATAGCTGAAGATATTAGTAATAGGAAACAAAGACAAAAGAAAACAAAATTTTCAAATTTTTTTTTCAAAAAAAAACAAAAGAGGATCTTCTACTAAATACATAAAAAAAAATAAACCTTCTGAAGATCAAATAAATAATGATAATATTCAAATTGATGGCTATATAATATATATATGTTTATTTAAAAAAAATATTGTAAAAAAAATGGTATATTAGATTGTCAACAGACGTAGAACAGCTGTGCAACTATAATTTCTGTATCTGGAGCATGCAATAATTTTTTGCAAGTAATCAACAGTATGAGCTATTTTTCGTTTTTTCCTGGGAACAGAAAAATTCCCTATTTTAATTAATATTATAATTATTATATATAGTATTTACTTATTGCTGTATAATAGGCAGGACTGAGAGGTGAAGAGCTGTCAAATTCAGTTCATTTTTAAAATTGCTTAATCTTTTAAACTTTAATTAGAATACTTGATTTTTAATTGTCCCCCCCCCCTCCACAAGGGAAGTGTGATAAAGGTATTAAATCATTTTTTGTTACAAAATATAGTTTTCAGAACAGGGAGTAGGAATTAGCCCTGCTAATATATATATAAATAATATATATATATATATATAATAAAATATTATATACATAAAAGATTCACATATACACGTGAAATAACAATCAATGATCAAACCACAATAAGTAAATGGGAAAACAAGACTAAGATCTCTCAACCGTAACAAGCGGTCTTCGTCACAGTCAAAAACAAAACTGAGTGTTTCCAGTTAGGTTCTTGACTCTGACGAGGACCGCTTGTTACGGTTGAGAGATCTTAGTCTTGTTTTCCCATTTCTTATTGTGGTTTGATCAGTCATATATATATATATGAATTAAATACCACAATAAACAATAAAAAATAATTAAAATGCTCTAAGGCCTTTTGTGAGAACATCATCAGGCCTTGTGACGAAAGGACTTTGAGCATTTTAATTAATTTATATTGTTTATTGTGGTATTTAATTCATATATTATATAAAAGGTTATTGTTGATTATTAATTTATACATATATATATCTAACATTTAACTAATAGAAAATAAACGTCATTCATAATAGTCAGGGCGGAGGATTCGCAAGAATTCTGAAATTATTCGAAGGCAGTCCGAAGATAAAGCAGGCAAGGAGATGTAAAGGAGGGAGCCATTTCAATCCACTCCGTGATTAACACGATAGACGGAAGTTAACCAGGACCTGTGTGAAAACCCACCCCACCTTTTGATAACCTCCCTGATAATGATTACTTTCTGTTAGTTTATTTTAATTATTGCTAAATTTTATAAATTGTTATGTTATAAAACTTTAATGAATCCTTGAAAATGGTCGACGGTGGATTGATGGATTGTATATATTCAGAATCGCAAGTAAGGTTCATCCTAGAGTACAGACTCATGGATTCTACGTTGTATAAATTTAGAATAGTAAATAAGTTTCATCCTTAAGTATATTTTAAAGTATGGATGCATGGGTTGTATATGATTCAAATCAAAAATAAGGTACATCTTAAAATATAAATGGATGGATTGTGTATGGTAGTTAATCCTAGAGTATAGAGGGGACATGCTTTGTATATATTTAGAATTGTATGTTCGGTTTCTTTTAGAATATCGTTGGACGGGAGGGGGGTACATGGGTTCTTTATGTTTTGAAATGTATATACTGTTCCTCTTAGAGTAAGAAGGGAGAGGGGGACAATTATACTCGTATATATTTTACATCAAGGCACAAGTCATATTACATAATGGATACCTTGAATCGTATACCTTTCGAATTGATTGCATATACTTCGGACCATAGATAACGATCATTCTAAAATATTAAACATTTTTCTATTATCGGATACGGATCATTCATTAGTATAATGTATAAAATTCACCAATTTTCAATCGCAATGATAGGTTTTTTCTAAACGATGAGATATTTAGAACAGTGCTAGGACAATTCAGTACTTGGACTATTATTCGGTCCAGGAGAATTTGGCACTAGGACGATTCGGTCCCAAACAATTCGGAATTGTCCGAGATCGAATTGTCCTAGTACCGAATTGCTCGGAATTGAATTGTCCTAGTACCGAATTGCCCGGGATCAAATTGTCAGAAACCGAATTGTCCTAGACGGAATTGGCCGGAATTGAACTGTCCTAGTACCGAATTGCCCGGGACCAAATTGTCAGAAACCGAATTGTCCTAGACGGAATTGGCCGGAATTGAATTGTCCTAGTACCGAATTATTCGGCACCGAATTGTCCTAGTACCGAATTGCTCGGAATTGAATTGTCCTAGTACCGAATTGCCCGGGACCAAATTGTCAGGAACCGAATTGTCTGGACACCATCCCGAACATATATTTCTCATTGTAACATAGACACGGGTTCACCCTATTCTATGGTATACAAACTGCATTCAATCCCAAGGCGACTAACAACGTAGTACTTCATGAATATGGTTTGACATTGAAAAGAACCTACACCCAATAATTTAATAAGTGAATATACCAAAACAAAAAAAAAACGTCCAAATTCCCCCACAATACGATACGAACTATACCAGAAAAAAAATGTGAATTTTCTAAAAAAAATATAATATTCAAAAATACAATTACAAAAATTGGCATGATTCAAGAAGTTTTTGAATTATCATAAACTTTGTGAAAAATAAAATAAGTGATGAAAAGCAAAATACATTATGAAAATTTATTGCTATATTCAATTGGTTATATAAAACCGAAAATATTTTTTGAATATATTTCCAGGAAAAAAAAAAGGTTCTACAGTTTATCTACTTAGCAAACATTAATCTATTTTTAATAAAAAATTATTTATTATAAAACAAATAACCAAAAAAAAAAAGTTCTTCGATTGTTAATTCTATATTAATATCCTTCTTAATATTTACAAATTTTTATTTAAATATAAATTCGATAAAAAAAAGGTAGCTATTATTTTTTTTTACAAAAAAAATGGCATTATGACTAGATCTTAATGTTTATATAACATTTATATTTGGATTTACTAAAAGAATCGCTTTCTGGGGAAAAGTACAATTGCGATGGTATATTGTAATTGTTTTTTTTAATCAATTTTATTGGAAACTTATTTTCAATATTTAGCCTTTCCCCTGGTGACGATCAAATAGGTCGAAACATTGAAAGAAAGGACAGGTATGTATAGATTTTCAAATAATTTTTTTTTTTCTTTGGGCCGAATTTTCTTAACCTCTTTCATAATAAACTTTTTTTTTCTTTTATTTTAAATTAAAACTTTTTTTTTTTAAATAAAAACGAATTACACCATAGAAGGAATGTTTTACTTTCACAATTGAACAGTAATTTTTTTTTTTATGATCATGAAATGCTGTTATGAATTTTTCAGGCAGATTCATTAAATAAATGTAATTAAGTCGATCAAATTTAAAATATTTTATAAAAATGTGCCTTATATTACCCTGCATCTACTCAGTGACGTAGCAAATATTTTTTCTGCCCGGGGGGGGGGGGTCGTAAAATTTGCCCCCCCCCCCCCCCCTCAGAACCTTTGATAATCAGTTAAACTTCAAAATTCCAGATAATCATCAAAATATTTATTTTCACTAAATTATAATCAAGGATCTAATTTTAGACTGCTGTTATTTGTCTTTCATCTGTTTACAATACTCATATATATATATAATATACAGTCGTCATCAAAGAACAACCAAAAAGAGTTTTCAAAAAAAAAACCTATAATTAAAAAAAAAGTAAAATTTAATTAACTGGATACGCAATATCCAAGTTAATTGAAATAAAACGCATAATTATGCATAATATAAATTATAATACATTATAATTATGCATAATATAAATTATAATACATTATAATTATGCATAAAATGTATTATAATAATTAAGCATAAAATAAAACGCATTGAAATCAATATATTAAATTTTGAACCCCATTAAAAAACTAGTTTTGAAAATTTAAAATAAATATTTTGAATTTGAAAATATTACAGTTAAAAACCCGTTTAAAAACGGTATTATACAAATAAAACATAAAAATAATTACAACCTTAAAATTAAGGTCATTGTGGTATAAAATTTCAGATTTTTTTTGTTAATCTTTTTATTATTTTAATTTTTTTTCTACTTTATATTTTTACTCACTCAAAATGCCCCCCCCCCCCCCATTGCTACGCCACTGTACCTACTGTGAAACACCTATAACATATAAAACTATACAATTTAATTTCAATAAAATAAATTCATTTGCTATATAGTTAATTTAATTTCAAAAATGAATTTTAAACCATTTTCAACCAATCAATGGATTTCAACCAATAATGGAAATATTTAATTTAAAATTAAAAACCTGTTTAATTCTAAGGTAGTGCAATCAGCTATTATGTGATATTTACTTACTCTAGGGTAAAAAAAAAGTTAATCAAATAGTTTCCACATGTATAAATTTACTAATATAAATGCGTTTTGAACAAGTAGAATTCTTCTTCAGGCATAAAACAAAAAAAAATATCACAGTCTTAAGGAAACCATGTTTGGATGTACATACCCAAAGATGAGTGTCTGTGGTACAACTGACTGGGAATAGATGGAAGTTTGTGAGGGTATGGAGTGTACATCTGTTTCATATTAGAAAGCAGGTACATTTCTTTGTTATACATATCTGTAGAGAAAAAAAATAAAGAAATTTACTTGCTTTCCAATATAAAACAGATCTACACTCCATAAAACAGAAGTGGGTATGGACCCTCACCCACTTCCATCCTATTCCCAGTCAGTTGTACCACAGACACTCACCCTTAGGTATTGTACACTCCATACCCTCACCCACTTCCATCCTATTCCCAGTCAGTTGTACCACAGACACTCACCCTTAGGTATGTGTACACTCCATACCCTCACCCACTTCCATCCTATTCCCAGTCAGTTGTACCACAGACACTCACCCTTAGGTATGTACACTCCATACCCTCACCCACTTCCATCCTATTCCCAGTCAGTTGTACCACAGACACTCACCCTTAGGTATGTGTCACTCCATACCCTCACCCACTTCCATCCTATTCCCAGTCAGTTTGTACCACAGACACTCACCTTAGGTATGTGTACACTCCATACCCTCACCCACATCCATCCTATTCCCAGTCAGTTTTACCACAGACACTCACCCTTAGGTATGTGTACACTCCATAACCTCACCCACGTCCATCCTATTCCCAGTCAGTTGTACCACAGACCTCACCCTTATTGTACACTCCATACCCTCACCCACTTCCATCCTATTCCCAGTCAGTTGTACCACAGACACTCACCCTTAGTTTTGTACACTCCATACCCTCACCCACTTCCATCCTATTCCCAGTCAGTTGTACCACAGACACTCACCCTTAGGTATGTGTACACTCCATACCCTCACCCACTTCCATCCTATTCCCAGTCAGTTGTACCACAGACACTCACCCTTAGGTATGTGTACACTCCATACCCTCACCCACTTCCATCCTATTCCAGTCAGTTGTACCACAGACACTCACCCTTAGGTATGTTACACTCCATACCCTCACCCACTTCCATCCTATTCCCAGTCAGTTGTACCACAGACACTCACCCTTAGGTATGTGTACACTCCATACCCTCACCCACTTCCATCCTATTCCCAGTCAGTTGTACCACAGACACTCACCCTTAGGTATGTGTACACTCCATACCCTCACCCACTTCCATCCTATTCCCAGTCATTGTACCACAGACACTCACCCTTAGGTATGTGTACACTCCATACCCTCACCCACTTCCATCCTATTCCCAGTCAGTTGTACCACAGACACTCACCCTTAGGTATGTGTACACTCCATACCCTCACCCACTTCCATCCTATTCCCAGTCAGTTGTACCACAGACACTCACCCTTAGGTATGTGTACACTCCATACCCTCACCCACTTCCATCCTATTCCCAGTCAGTTGTACCACAGACACTCACCCTTAGGTATGTGTACACTCCATACCCTCACCCACTTCCATCCTATTCCCAGTCAGTTGTACCACAGACACTCACCCTTAGGTATGTGTACACTCCATACCCTCACCCACTTCCATCCTATTCCCAGTCAGTTGTACCACAGACACTCACCCTTAGTATGTGTACACTCCATACCCTCACCCACTTCCATCCTATTCCCATCAGTTGTACCACAGACACTCACCCTTAGGTATGTGTACACTCCATACCCTCACCCACTTCCATCCTATTCCCAGTCAGTTGTACCACAGACACTCACCCTTAGGTATGTGTACACTCCATACCCTCACCCACTTCCATCCTATTCCCAGTCAGTTGTACCACAGACACTCACCCTTAGGTATATGCATCTGTTTCCTTATTTTATTTTATACAATAGATAACTCTCTGATGTCATTGTATTTTTTTTAGTTTTATACCTGAAGAAGAACACTATGTGTTCGAAACGCACTTTATATATTAGTAAACTTCTACATCTCAAAGACTATTTCATTAACTTTTTAACCTGTTTAATTATTAATATTTAAATTCGTTTTGTAAAAGTTTTAATTTAAAATAAACAACCCATATTACTTTCTGAATTAAAACTTATTTTAATTTACAATAAAAGGAGATATTGAGATATTAAGTTTTTTCGGCAACCCTATGTACGTAGCCTCATATATAAGGAATATATATGCTAGGTTTTAATAGATAACATTACACTGCCCTATTTCTATGCTCTATTAATTAACTAACACACTGGTCAACACATTAATTAGTTGGTTTGCCCAATTTTTTCTAAGCCATTTAGATTTAATTTAATTTTTGCCTTTGATTCTAAAACTAGAAACTTTAATTTTTTTCTTTCAAATTCAGTCAAACTAAATTAGATTTTTCTTTTACCCTTTTTTTTTGATTAAAATTAAGGGGTTAATTTCTAAATACATTTCCCAAAGTCTTAATTAAATTGTAACTTTTAATTGTATTATTTAAATATTTATGGAAATAAAGCTTAAAGTATCTTTTTTTTTACTTCTTTGAAATTTTGGATTAAATATTTAATTTGGTTTTATCTCATTAGGTGAATTTCAAAACAAACCAAATGGTTTTTCCTGGTTTAATGGGCCGGGAAATTTTTTTTTAAATTTATGCAAGGTTTGAATATTTTAGGTGATTAAGGGAATAAATTTGGTCTTAAAGTGTCCCTTTTCCCTTTTTCACCTTAACTAGAAAGGTTTATTTCTTAAAAGTATTCTTTTGGTTTTACGGATTAAGGGATTTATAACGGGAATAATGGTACCCATTGGGGCCTCCTAACATGGTTACCCTCACAGCTGGTTTAATAGAGGAGGTCTCGGGGCAATTTTCTTTTTAAACGCCTACTCTGGTTTGAAGGTGTTACAGGTGAGTGAAGGGAATGAGCAAGTAGGTACAGGAATGAGTGGTCACCCATTGGTGGCACTCCCTAACATGGTTACCCTCACAGCTGGTTTAATAGAGGAGGTCTCGGGGCTATTTTCTTTTTAAACGCCTACTCTGGTTTGAAGGTGTTACAGGTGAGTGAAGGGAATGAGCAAGTAGGTACAGGAATGAGTGGTCACCCATTGGTGGCACTCCGTAACATGGTTACCCTCACAGCTGGTTTAATAGAGGAGGTCTCGGGGTCATTTTCTTTTTAAACGCCTACTCAGGTTTGAAGGTTTACAGGTGAGTGAAGGGAATAAGCAAGTGGGTACAAGAATGAGTGATCACCCATTGGGGTACTCCGTAACATGGTTACCCTCACAACTGGTTTAATAGAGGAGGTCTCGGGGTCATTTTCTTTTTAAACGCCTACTGTGGTTTGAAGGTATTACAGGTGAGTGAAGGGAATGAGCAAGTAGGTACAGGAATGAGTGGTCACCCATTGGTGGCACTTCGTAACATGGTTACCCTCACAGCTGGTTTAATAGAGGAGGTCTCGTGGCCATAATCTTTTTAAACGCCTACTCTGGTTCGAAGGTATTACAGGTGAGTGAACGGAATGAGCAAGTAGGTTGGGGTGGATTAGTCATCTGTTGTGGAATAATTTGTATCTATCCATTGCTTCATTTCTGAACAGATCACACTTTGAGGTCTTGCTGTATGATTTTCTTACGGACATAGAAAGATAAATATGATAGTTTTCTAATGATTTTCGACTATAGGGATTGAAAACGTTCTATATTAGATAGTTTAGTGGAACTCCTGTCTTAAAGTTAAATAAAAAATATTGTTTCGTCGATTTGTAGCTATCGCCTTCCTAAAAAAAAATACTGTACCAAAGCAGAAAAACTAGACCTGATAGAGAAAAAAACAACAGCATTTCTGAAATCAGCACCCTTAAATTAGGTAAAACAGTTAAAACATCTTACGACACCATACCAAAATTTTGTTGTTGCTTCCCAGTGTTACCATAAAAAAAAATTTAGTAATAACGTTTCGATGAAGAATGCTTAAACAATTTAGGCGTTTTATTAAATCTAAGAAAAAAACTTTTCCTTCGAATTCTTTCGCTAACATCATCATCATCAAAAACTTCTTGATTCATTTCTTGATTTGATGAATTATCAGAATTTAAACCTTCATCATTATTAATATCATCAATTTGATTATTTTCATTATAATTTGATTGGTCAAAATTTTGACAATTACCTTGATTAAAATAACTTTCTTGCGGTAGTTCTTCTTTTGAAGTAGCTCTTTTAATTAAGTTACTCTCGCTGTACAATTCCCTGGGAAGGCTACTCTGACGAAGACTTCTTATTGTTCTATGAATACGACTTTCCTCTTTTGTTTTTTTCATTTTTTCTTTTGTCAAATATTTCTCTAAAACTGATTTTTCATTTGATATATCATCAGACAAACCTTTTTCATTTTTGCCTAATAAACATGGTTTTTCTTCTTTTTCCGAATCTGATGATTGATTTAAATCCATTTTTCTTAAAGCTAACAACTTTTGATTTAAAAGAATTTCTTCTTTTTCTGAATCTGATGATTGATTAACCTTCTTTTTAACCATCAACAAAGGCTTTTGATTTAAAAGTATTTCTTCTTTTTCTGAATCTGATGATTGATTTAAATCCATTTTTCTTAAAGCTAACAACTTTTGATTTAAAAGCATTTCTTCTTTTTCTGAATCTGATGATTGATTAACTTCCTTCTTTTTAACAATCAAAGGCTTTTGATTTAAAAGTATTTCCTCTTTTTCTGAATCTGATGATTGAATATCTTTTTTCTTCAAACCTAAAAACGGTTTATTTCCACCTTCAAGTTTATCAATTATCGATTGTGTTAGTGACATTCTCGGGCTATTAGACCGTCCTCTTAAAGATAACTTTGGACTAGAAGACCTTTCCCTTAATGAAAACCTCCTCGAAGCATTACTTGCTGAAATCTCTTCATTTCTTGCTTCTAATTTACAAATAGTACTTTTAACTTGAGATAAAACAGAATAATCAAAACTATCCGCTTTAGCAACCTTTTTTGGTTTTTTAACAACTTTTGGTATCAATTTCTTTTCATCAATTATTTTTTCTTTTGATTCTTTTAATTCATTTCTATCAATTTCTTTCTTTTCATTATTAACAATATTTTTATCAGTATTTGTTTCAAGTAAATTTAAATCACTTCTTTTTACATTGGCATTATTTTTTAATTTAAATTCATCAAAATCTCTAGACGAACTAGTTGATTTCTCAGTTAAAGGATATTTTTTTATCGCAATATCTTCAGAGATAGTTAGTGTTGGATCACAACTGTTAGATCTTCCTTTCAAACAAACTTTTTTCAAATCAATATTAATTTTTTCATCATTAGACTTTAAATTATTTTCACTTTGACCAGAAATTGATTTGATTAGCGGAGGCATTAAATTATTTCCACTGTCCTTTAAAGACATTTTTGTCGATATCTCACATTTTTCAATATTATTATCATTTTCAGTTTTTCCTGAAGATGTATTTAAAGAACTTTTTGAAATATTTTTTAAAGGTGTTTTCTTAGATCCATGTTCAGGTTGTTCTTCATCAGATATCTTAGCTGAAGATGATTGTATAGTGCTGCTTATTCTTCTTCTTGAAGAAATCTTCTTAATTTCAACTTCACCTTCAGTCTTCTTCAGATCTTGACCTGAACCCAAACCAGATCTGTCTATAGCATTTGCAGAACAGTTTGAACTACTTGCTAATGCCATCTTCTTCAATCCTTCATCAGTTTTTTTATCTTCAATTTGTGTCAAACCTGAAGTGGATTTATTCGACATTATCAAAGAACTAGTTGAGTTTTCTGACAATGATATTTCTTTCAATTTATCATCAGTTTTTACATCTTCAGTTTTTTTCAGATCAGCTCTAGTCAGGCCTGAAAAAGATCTCATTGGACTGCTTGATCTTTCTCTCAATGAAATCTTTTTCTTCTTTTTCCCATCTTCATTAGTTACATCTTCAGTCTTCTTCAGATCACTACCAGTTAAAGAAGACGTTATTCTATTTAAAGATCTCATTGGACTACTTGATCTTTCCCTTAATGAAATTTTCTTCTTCACATCATCAGGTTTCACATCTTCAGTATTCTTCGGATCAGATCCAGTCAAACTGGAATTCGTTCTACTTAATGATCTCATTGGACTGCTTGATCTTTCCCTTAAAGACATTTTCTTCTTCACATCATCAGGTTTCCCATCTTCAGTATTCTTCAGATCAGATCCAGTCAAACTGGAATTCGTTCTACTTAATGATCTCATTGGACTACTTGATCTTTCCCTCAAAGACATTTTCTTCTTCACATCATCAGGTTTCCCATCTTCAGTATTCTTCAGATCAGATCCAGTTAAACTGGAATTCGTTCTACTTAATGATCTCATTGGACTACTTGATCTTTCCCTCAAAGACATTTTCTTCTTCACATCATCAGGTTTCACATCTTCAGTATTCTTCAGATTACTTCCTGTCAAACTGGAATTCGTTCTACTTAATGATCTCACTGGACTGTTCGCTCTTTCCCTCAAAGATATTTCCTTCTTCACATCATCAGTTTTTACATCTTCAGTCTTTTTCAAATCACCTCCAGTCAAATTAGAAGTCGTTCTATTTAATGATCTCATTGGACTGCTTGATTTCTCTCTCAAAGATACCTTTTTCTTTCCATCTTCAGTGTTTACATCTTCAGTCTTCTTCAAATCACTACCAGTTAAAGAAGACGTTGTTCTATTTAAAGATCTCATTGGACTACTTGATCTTTCCCTCAATGAAATTTTCTTCATCACATCATCAGGTTTTTCATTTTCAGCCTTCTTCAAATCACTACTAGTTAAACCTGAAGTTGTTCTATTCAAAGATCTCATTGGACTACTTGATCTCTCTCTCAAAGAAAACTTCTTTAAATCACCTTTAGATTTCACGCTTTCACCAATCTTCAAATCATCTTCATTTTGACAAGTTGAATTTGACCTACTAAACGTCCTCAATGGACTTTGAGAACGTTCTCTCAATGAAATTTTTTTCTTTTTCAATTCTTCAGATTTCTTCACAACATTATTTTTTTCAACTAAATCAGATCCATTCAATAATGAAAACTCATTGTTCATTTCTTTTTTACTATGTAAAACATTTTCGACAATATCTGATTTAGCAACACTCTGGCAACTATCTTCTTCAACTGAAGACTCTATTTTACTTGCTTTCTTCCCTAAAGTGCCAGTACTTTCTTTATCAGCAGTATTCAATTTTTCTGAAGTTGTAACTGATGGTTGCTTTGTGATCTTTTTCATTTCACTTTCTGATTTGCTCAATTTATTATCTTTTTCAGATTGACTAGATTTTGATGTTATCTTTTTCACCTGACTTTCTCTATTAACTTCCTCTTTATTATTTTTTAGAGTGACGTCTTTTTCAGATGGACCCTTTATTTCACTATCAGGCTTAACCAATTCTGTATTCCCTAATATGAAATCATTTTTCAATTGATTCGAAATAGATGCAAATTTCTGTTCTTTTTCAGATAAACTTGTCAAAGAACTTATCTTTTTCACATCAATATCAGATTTAACTTCTTTCTTATTTTGTAAAACAAGATCTTTTCCAGATTGACTAGATTTTGATGTTATCTTTTTCACATCACTGTTTGATTTATCTTCTAATTTATTATGAGGATAAAGATCTTTTTCAGATTGGCTCGAAGCTGATATCAATGTTTGATCTTTTTTAGATAAACTATTTAAAGAATTTATCTTTTTTATTTCAATTTCAGACATGACTCCTTTCGTGTTTTGAATCATAAGATCTTTTTCAGATTGACTAGATTGTGGTGTTATCTTTTTCAATGGACATTCTGAATTCACTTTTATATTATCTTTTTCTGATTGTGCAGATAACACTGTTATCTTTTTCGTATCTTTCTCATATTTACTTTCTTCAATCGTTTTTTCTTCTTTCTTAATATCTTTTTCAATTTCTACAGAAGATAATTTTTTTAGATTTCTCATTGGACTATTTGATCTTCGTCTTAAATTTATCTTTTTCACATCCTCGTTTAATGTTATAACATCTTTTGTATTCAATTTTTCTAAATTTTCTAAAGTAATTGGTTTTTTAATAATTCTCATTGGGCTACATGATCTTTCTCTTAAATTAATCTTCTTAATTTCTTCTTTTGACTTATCTTGTTTTAAATCTTTTTCAGATTCAAATAAATTTTCTTTTAAAGATAACTCTTTTTCATCAACAATACATTTATCTTTTTCCTTTTTATCTGTTATTTTCAATCTTATATCATTATCACTAAAGTTATCTTTTTTATTATTCTTACTCTTGCCTAGATCATTTTTAACATTAAACAAACCATCATCTGATTCAAAACTTTTTAAAACACTACTACCAACCTTTTCAACAAATTTCCCAACCATTTCATCAACATCATTAACTTTTACTTTATTTTCAATAACATTTTCTAATTTTCCACAAAATTCATCTTTTTTTTCCACATTTATATCTTCTTTTGTTTTTTCATTAAATTTAATTAATTTCTCCAAAGAACCAATTTTATTATCATTTATTAATTTTGAATCAACATTATTAGTTAATTCTAAATTTAAATTAGATGAATTAGCATTATTTTCAGCGCTTTTTTCACTACTTTTAGTCTTTTTAATTAATTTTTTCTTTGTTTTTACCTCTTGATTAGTTTTCTTTACTTTCCTTTCAGTTTCTTTACTAGATTTTTCATCATTATCGCTATCAGATTTTCTTTTAATTAAATTATTATCAATATCCTTTTTTGGTGTTCGTAACTGAATTAAACGGAAATCACAAACACCTGAATTATCACCAGGAAGTGATAATCTTTTAGGTATTTCCGATTTGTTTCCAGTTAAAGAACCTCTTCTAACATAACCTTTCTTGTTTGCAACCTTATTTGTATCCTCCTTATCAATTTCAGAAACAATTTCTTCTTTTTTCATACTTTCTTTTACGTTTTTATTATCACTTGTAGAACAACTATCTTCCATTGATTGACTAATATTATTAATTAATTTAACACCTTTTGAATCACTATTAAATAGTTTCAAATTAGAACTACTATTTAAATCCATCTTCATTGAAGTAAATCGATTCATCTTTACTGAAGAATTTTCATTACAAACTGTAGAAACTTCTTCATTTCTCTTTGATTCTATATTTTCATTTAAATCAGAATTTAAATTCCTATCAATTGATATATTTTTCTTCAAACTAGTATTTTGTTTTAAATTCTCTAATTTCAAATTTAAATCACTATAAATGTCAGTATTTTTTTGTAATTTATCAATTTCATTTGATTTATTTTCAATTTTAGAATTTGTGAAACTTTTTGTTGTTGATTTGTTATCAGGTAATGGATTTTGAGAAATCTTTAATGAAGACATATCTTCATTTTTATTTATGGTATTTATATCTTTTGAATTAATGTCAGCAGTATTACTTGTGCATGGAATAATTCTACTATGTTTTCTATTTTCATCAATTTTTGATAAACTCTCTGATTTACTACTTGGTAATGAAGTACCACTGGTTTTCTTACTTTGACTTTTTGATTTAATCGAACCAGTTTTATTTAAAGCATTGGAAAATTTCTCAAAAATCAATTTTCTTGTTTCACCAGCAAGACGAACAAAATCTTCAAGTTCTTTACTACCTTTTTTAATTAACTTTTTCGGTTCTTCTTGTATTTCTTCCGGTGGTTTGATTTCATTAAAACTATTAAATATTCCAACCTTATCTTTAACACTTCTAGACAATGACGATTCATCCATTGAACGTGACATTTGATCAACATTCGATATTAATTGACTAATTTCAGAATTTTCATCAATTGGCGATGATAATGAACTAGAAACTTGACTAGTATCGAGATAATTTCTAAAATCTTCTAATCGACTCGTATAACTTCTATATCTTTCTTCGCTTGTTTCCCTACTTCTTATATATGGTTCTTTTGCAACAGAATTAGATCGATAGTTTAATCTTTCATTTGATTCAGGTATCGATAAATGGCCTGAAAGTGTCCTTCTAATTGCCTGCCTTGTTGCACAACTATCATGCTTTAATCGATCCAATACAGTCGATATTTCATCCATTGATTTCTCTAGATTTGCAGCGCTTCCTCTTCTCGATCTCTCGATTCTTTCAACAACACTGCCTTCTTTTCTTAATCGATTTAATTCTGTATCGATAAAACTGTTCGGCCTTGATAATGATCTTCTTCTACCTTGATCTAAAAGTCTTCTAGATTCTTCTCCTAAATCTTCTATATATCTAGCCAAAGCGTCTGTTCTTCCTTCATAGATTGTTCTTTCAACGTTATCACTGACAGTTCGAGTTATTCTTCTTCTGGGTATTGAACCAGTTACACTAGGTACAGGATGTTTATCACTAAGTCTCGTATAACTGTTTTTTCTATAATCACCCTCTTTCCACCTTCTCATTAAATCTGAAACAAAACAAAAACAAAAATTAATGATTAATCCATGTACGTCGCGTTATATGATTTAGGACTGAAGATACGAGGAGGTACCAAAAACTTAGGGGGCCAGGTTAGTTCAGTGGTTAATGTACTCGCCCCTCAACTGGTAGTCAGGGGTTCGATACCCCCACCTGGACATCTATTTATTCACGCCAGAGGTGAATTTGAGTACATAAAGTAAATCTGAGTACGTCGTCCCTCATATACGATGGATGTTAAACTGTCGGTCCCTTAGCCTGTACGATGTCAGTTACTTGTTAAAGATCCCTACTCAAAATGGAGTTGAGTTAGGCAAAATTTAGGACTCTCAATGCAGAATCACCGATGAAACAAAAAAGCCGGTAAACAGCTGACGATATCACCCGCTAGGGGATCGGTTTAATCAAAATAATAAAAAAAAACACAGGTATATTAGGGTAGTCCTAAAAAAAACTTTGTTTTTAAAGTCCTCGTCTTCTCACCCAGAAATCAAAAGGTAATAGTAAAAAAAAAACAAAAAAGTTCACATTTTTGAAGAAAAATATTAATATTAACACTTGCCTCAAGACGGCCTTAGTCTAAATGCACGTTGCGTTAGGGCAAAGTTTAGTACTCCCAATGTACAATCTATAGAATCACATATTAAACAAAAAAAAAGCCGGTAAACGGCTGACGTTATCACCCGATAGGGGATCGGTTTAATCAATAATTTTAAAAAAACACGTTTATATTAGGGTAGTCCTTAAAAATTTTTTTTATTTTAATTCCTCGTCTCCCCACCCAAGGTAATAGTAAAAAGAAAAACAGAAAAACGTGTCTCACGATGGTTGAACGCGAAGAAAAATATTAATGTTATCACGTGCCTCACGATGGTTGAACGTTAAATGGGCTTTAACATGTTTTTAGCCATATTCAGGAACCTTGACATATAACATCAGTTTTAAAAGTTTCGACGTCTGTGTTACCTGAAATAAAGGTTTTTTAGGGTCGCTGATATCAAAAATAATATTAAATTAATACGTCGCTTGGTATACATCAAAATACTATGTTATTGGTAAATGTTAGTAGATTCTAACACACGTTCCAACAAATGTAAAGCATCTCATGTTTCTGTTATTTCTTGGGATTGCTGGACGACAAATTTAAGATTAAAAATAAATATTTACACAACGTATAGCGTTTGAATCGAGTTTTAAATTCAAAAAGTGTAATAAATATGTCAGTATAAACATTAACAAGGAACCTTACAGTAGTAACAATCTTAAGGTGAAATAAATATTTTTAAACTGAACACACAATATATACATAGTTGGAAGAAACTACAAAAATACATAATCAGTATAATTTAATCTAATTAGTTAAATGAACATGAACACTCATTATAGTGTTCCTTCAAACCGACATGTTCCAGTTTATAAGTTTTTCTTTTTACTTTAGTGCTCTAAAATTAAAGACAATAGTTGATCACTGGGATGGAAAATTTGCTAAATTCAAACAATATTGACTAACTTCAATGGATAGTAAACTTCAGGAAAAGAAGAAACATTTATTAGGTGTCCCCAAAACTTGAGAATGGGGAATAGAAACTGCAAAAAAATGTTGAAATTTCGTCGTAAAAACTGAAGTTTCACCATCATGTCATATTGAAATCATCAAATAACATAATAATAAATGGAAAAATAATTCAAAGAAAATCCTAAATAAAATTAATTAATCTGAAATTCATTTATAATTAACTATTTTTGTAACTTTTTTTTTTATTTTCTTATTTCTAAGAAATATGTAAAATTGAATGTTTGAAGTAAATTGATGCATAATAATTTTTTGGTTTATAACTCTATAAATTTAGTGCTACCAAACAGAAACAAGAGGTTTTCAAGGAGCCCCAAAAACATGTTAATCTCTTAATTCAAAATATATTATTTGCAACTATAAAGCACTTTTCTTATGGTAAATATAACACTAAAATATGGCAATAAAGTATAATAGTAATATATATATATATATATATATATATATATATATATATATATATATATATATTTGGGGAGCAGGCCTTCATTTATACACGTTTTATTAAAAGTAATGCCCAATTTAACTTTTACACTTTAAGGCGAACCAGTCTGGGAGAGGTATAGAAGTTAATCGATTACCTTCCCAGATACAAATGACGGATGGAAGGTAACCAAGAGCCTGGTGAAACCTCAACATACCTTTACCTTTGATAACCTCCCTAGTTGTGAATATGTGTTATGGACTCGTTATGTTTATTTTAGTTTATTTTAATTGTTATTCACTTTTCGATCATTAATAATTTTATATATTCTTTAACCTTGAAAATGGTCAACGATGACCGAAACATGTCGGTGTATAGTAATAAAAATTTTGGTGAACTTATGTTTTTAGTTCCAGAACCATGGAAGTCAAGTATGAGAACACTTGAAAAACGGATAAGAAAAAGTGTAAAAGTTAAATTGGGCATTACTTTTAATAAAACAATATATATATATATAATATATAAAATAAATTCAAAACGAAGGAAACACACAGAAAGACACAGACATAACTCACATGAATATTTCGACCATCGTCGTCATCAGGAGGTGTGAAGAGCGAAGAGTCCCGCAGGAAGACAGGGCGATACTCTGTCTGGCGGTACAGAGTACCGCCCTGTCTTCCTGCGGGACTCTTCGCTCTTCGCACCTCCTGATGACGACGATGGTCGAAATATCGATGTGAGTTATGTCTGTGTCTTTCTGTGTGTTTCCTTCGTTTTGAATTTATTTTATTATATATATATATATATATATATATATTATATATATATATTCGTATATTTCGGGAGCAGACCTTCGTTTATGCATGTCTTGTTAAATTGTATGCCTATTTTTAATCTCACAACTTTTCTACTGAATCTCTCGATTTCTCTAATACACTTTCTCAATTTTGTGGTACAAGATAGATTAGTTGACCAAAGTTTTTATTTACATAGCCCGACATGTTTCGGTCCTCACTAACCATTATCAAGGATTACAGTTGTACAAAATCTTAACTAAACTATACATAACTAAATATAACTTAAAAACATTTATAATTAAATCAACACTACATATTACATTCAACGCCCTAATGTTTGTGATAACTGGAAATGGTTAAAAGTGTATAACCTCTCCTTGTCATCTTTTAATGTTTAATTTTAATTTTTATTTATTTATGTATCATTTCTTCTGTTCATCCCCCAGTTTTTATTTTTTATTATTTTATTTGTTTTTGTATTTACTATTATTCTTCATATTACTATTTTAATTTAAATTGATTCTTGTCTACCTTATTCTTTGTGACCGGGCGCGTATGTGGCAACATTGTTGGTCTCCAACCGTCTCTGTTCCAGTACGCTTGGTTTCTCTCTCTTATCTCTCCTGAAGACGGTTCAACCGAAAATTAGAGACTGTAAGTTTCTGTTTTTAATTTATCTATGTTTCTTTATGTACATTGAAGTGTATTTGTTCTTTTCGGATCGTATTTTCATCGAAAAAGTATATATATATATATATATATATATATATATATAAAACTAGAATTTTTAAAAAAGAACACATAGAAAGAACCACTGAACGACTGATTATATATATATATATATATATATATATATATATATATATAAAGATTTCACATAAACACGTGAAATAACAATCAATGATCAAACTAATATTCAATTAGTTTCAAATGATTCAATAATATTTCTTAACAACATTGAAATTTCAATGTTAAGAAAATGGAAAAATTTCTGTTTTTAGAAATATCTTTTTGAGGGCGTTAAGAGTTTGCTCTCCTTAACAACATTAGGTCAATTGCCCTTTCATTAAAATACCCCTCTTCTTATATAAATTTAGCTTTGAAGGGTGCTAAAAAAACTTTCTCTAATACTTCAACAGAGCCCCCTTTATTGTCAAATTCTATAGTTTTACCATACCATGAATCATTGGACCCCCTTCCAAGATTAGGCAAACAACTTGATTTTAATATAGTGTTTTCTAATCGTAATAACGTGGGTAATATGTTAATAAAAAACTCTCCCAGCGAATTGGAGTCCGCTGGTATTTATAAAATTCCATGCAAAAATTGCTGTAAAATTTATATTGGTCAAACTGGTAAAACATTAAAGACACGTGTAAAACAACACCAATACAACGTAAGTAGACAGGAAAAAAGTAGTGCCTTATTCTTGCATATAAAAAATGAAAATCATCCTATTGATTGGACAGGAGCTAAATTTATTACCCATGAAAAATCAATGTTGTTAAGAAATATTATTGAATCGTCTCTAATTAAATTTAATAGATCAAATATTATATCAATGATTATATCAATGATCAAACCTTTGTTGTTGTTTCACGTGTTTATGTGAAATCTTTATATATATATGGTAATAATAATAACTATAAATTGCACAGTTTAATTTATAAATAATCATATTGTTAAGCGATTAAATCTTGCAATGATGACATGAATGCTATTGTTTTTTTTTTGACATATTATTTCACCATAACTGGGTACAAAGTTAGCACTTTCTACAGTTCAAGCAGTTTGCAGCTGGTCATCTGTCAATAATGATCGGTTTTGCGATTTTAAATCCTTTCACACTGCTATTTACTCTCAAATACAGAAATAAACTCTTCTACAGTCGATCGTAATGGCCGTATTCATCCTCGCAAAGATGTTTTTAGAATTATATTAGATCTAAACTTGGGGGCCAGGCTAGCTCAGTGGTTACGTGCTCACCTCTGAACTGGTAGGACCGGGGTTCAATCCCCACCTGGCCCTCGATTTATTCACGCGGGAGATGTATAAATCTGAGCACGTCGTCCCTCGGAGAAGGACATTAAACCGTCAGTCCTGAGCCTGTACGATGTCAGGTACTCGTTAAAGATCCCTACTCTAAATACATTTGAGTTAGGCAAAATTTAGGACTCCCATTGTAGAATCAATCTTTATTGTGTGGTATCACAAATGGCCAATGCTCGGCCTAAGTGTGTTCCCTTGTGGGACTGCCACTGAAACCTAACCTAACCTATATCCAAACTTTTAACATAAAAAACACAATCAAGCCACGAACCAAATAAAAATACATGGCAGGCCATAGTTTAGCTTTCAACTGATTTATATGATAATACAGTAAAAACCCTCACTTTTCGCGGATAATGGGGACCATTATCGCACCAGGGAAAAGCGAAAATCCGCCAATAATAGACGCGGGGTTAGAGATTGTACTTTTTATTTATTTTTGATATTGTTTTCTTTTACTCTTTAAAATACTTTTATTATTTTTTATTTATTTCTCTAATTTAATTTTGTATTTTTTTTTTATTGCGCTCTGGCTACCTTAAAAAGTATTTCTTACTTTATATTTATTTTTATTTTACTATTTATTTCAGGAAACGAAGTGAAAAGTTGAACCAGTGGGTTTCATTCTTTGCTCATGTTTGTCAAAGTTATTTGTATTACTCACACTACATATACTTGTTACAGAACATATGCGTAGTTGTATAGTTGTATATTTAAATAAATATGATAAAAAAAATTATTTATAAAACTTAAGTTTTATTAATTTTAACTTATAGTTTATTTTAATATTCTTCATTATATATATAGTTCCTTATTCCCATATTAATTATTTTATTCTTCAGTTCTTCACTTATCCCTAGTTTATTTTTCTTACTTTTCTTGAACTGGGCACGCGTGTGACAACACTGTTGGTCTCCAACCATCGCTTCGCAAGTGTGCTTGGTGTCCACTGTCTCTTCTTATCTTACCGCGGTTTGGACGTTAATATATATGTAATTAACTATAAAATTGGAAAGACAAACCAAATTGGACACAGTACGAGTTTAAAATTGAAGAAGTGTAATACACAGAGTAAAGAAACACACAAATTGAAATTTTTGCGAAATTCGTCTTCTGATGATGTTACTTATCATTGCGTCTACAGTGTGCTTGGTCTCCGTTCCTTTTTTTTTTTTTTTTTTTTTGTGAAAACGGATTGCTCAAAAATTTGAGATGTGTGTTTCTTTACTCTGTGTGTTACTCTTCTTCGATTTTGAATTCGTATAGTGTCCAGTTTAGATCGTCTTTCCGAGTTCATATTGAATTATAGTAATCACTCACTTTTCTCGGATAATGGGGACCAAAGACACCCGCGAAAAGCGAAAATCCGCGAATAATAGACGCGCCTTTATAAAAAGCCTCTAAAGCTCAAACAACGACTTTTCCAACAGAGAGAGAATCCTAACCTTACTGAAACTGTACTGTGTTGTAAATAAAAATGAAATAAAAAAAAATAAGAAATAATTAATAAAAAAAAATTACGTCTTTACCGACTACGAAAGAGAAAGAGAGAGAGAATTATATCCTTAATGTATTGTACAGTATAATAATGCAAGTAAATAAAATAAAAAAAACCGTAACTATCCTTTATTTTAATTTATAGATGAAAAGGCCTATTTTTCAACTTCTATTTTTTGATATGTTTATCATTCTCTTGTTAAAATTGATTATATTTTAATATTTTTCATACTTTTTAGTCTTTATTGTATAATAACTTTAATAGATAATTGTATAATAGCTATAAATAAACTATTATAATTTAATCTAGTAAATTGTATAATTTAATAGATAATTGTATAATAGCTATAAATAAACTATTATAATAATCTAGTAATTGTATAATTTAATAGATAACTGTATAATAGCTATAAATAAACTATTATAATTTAATCTAGTAATTGTATAATTTAATAGATAACTGTATAATAGCTATAAATAAACTATTATAATTTAATCTAGTAAATTGTATAATTTAATAGATATTGTATAATAGCTTGACTATTTTTTAATAGCTTTTATTTGCTTTTAATTTAATACTGTAGAATATATTTTGACCCAGCAATTCACTGGTTGTTTGATATCTTTCTCGATCGTACAAGAAGAATCCTGTATATTTTCTTCTCTAATACTAACTACTGTACTTTTTCATTACGAGTTGAATTTTTTTTATTTTTTACTGCAATTACAGTTGAATATTTTTTTTTATATTTTTTTAATTTTTAATTGAACATTTCATCACTCCACCAAATACTGAACCAGCGAAAACTGAACCGCGAACTAGCAAGTGTTTATTGTATTTAAATAGTTGTTAAAAAGATTTCACATAAACACGTGAAATAACAATCAATGATCAAACCATAATAAGAAATGGTAAAACAAGACTAAGATCTTTCAACCATAACAAGCGGTCTTCGTCAGAGTCAAAAACCCAACTGACGAAGACCACTTGTTGCGGTTGAAAGATCTTGGTCTTGTTTTCCCATTTCTTGTTGTGGTTTGATCATTGATTGTTATTTCACGTATTTATGTGAAATCTTTATATATATATATATATATATATATATATATATTATATAGATATAGTTTTCTTCGCCAACGTTTCTACATATATTTCTGTCTTCCTGAGGGCTGGGAAGTCTGCTGTGTATCCTTGTTTTTTTCCGTTTGTATAAACTTCTTTACATATTAAATAAATAATGGACAATTGCTAGGGCAGGGTTGGTAGAACAATGTGGAGCCCTAGCAACTGTCCGTTATTTATTTAATATGTAGAAAATTTTATACAAATGAAAAAAAACAAGATTACACAACCGACTTCCCAGTCCTGAGGAGGGACATAGATATATGTGGAAAGATTGGTGAAGAAGCGGTTGGGTTTTTGACTCTGACGAAGACCGCTTGTTACGGTTGAAAGATCATAGTCTTGTTTTCCCATTTCTTATTGTGGTTTGATTATTAAATAGTTGTAAAAAAAATTAAGAAAAACATATTTTTTTGTACCCCAAAAACAAGAAAATTGTATTAAATCACTCCTAAATAGTATATCTTTCTAATTTCTTTTTTTTTTAGTTACAATAAAAAAAACAAATAAAGAGAGAGACAAACAATTATAAAAGATTATAATTTATTAATAATAAATGAATTATATATTTACCTAATAAGCTGCCAGAGAGGGACTGACTGGTTATAATTACGATTGGTTAGTCTGTTTCAACCAAGGGTACATGCACAGTGACACGAGCTGCAACATATAGATACGCTCAGAAAAAAAAAATAAAAAACCTTTGTTTTTATTTCTAAAAAAAAACACACAAAAACAAAATCTAACAGCTTCTCAAATATTACTTTATACTTATTGTTTATTGTATTATATTAATAAATAGTCAATATGAATATAAATGTATAAAAAGCAGGAGCCTTACCTGGTATTTTCATTAATTTTTTTTTAAAAAAATAAAAGTACCATAATAAAAATAATAAATTTATTAATATTGTAAAAAAAGAAAGAAATGATAGTATAGTGATTATTAAAAACAGCATCAAACCAATACTAATGAAGTAATTAAATGAAATATTTAGAATAAAATGTAAATTATTGAGTTATGAATTAAAATATTTAGAATAAATTGTAATTTACTGAGCCATACTAGATTATGAATTAAAATATTTAAAATAAATAGTAATTTACTGAGTCATACTAGATTATGAATTAAAATATTTAAAATAAAATGTAAAGTATTGAGTTACGAATTAAAATATTTAGAATAAATTGTAAATTACTGAGGCATACTAGGTTATGAATAAAAATATTTAGAATAAAATGTAAATTATTGAGTTATGAATTAAAATATTTAGAATAAAATGTAAATTATTGAGTCATACTAGGTTATGAATTAAAGTATTAGAATAAAATGTAAATTATTGAGTTATGAATTAAAATATTTAGAATAAAATAAATTGTAAATTACTGAGTCATACTAGGTTATGAATTAAAGTATTAGAATAAAATGTAAATTATTGAGTCATACTAGGTTATGAATTACAATATTTTGAGTATAATGTAAATTATTCAGTTATACTAACTTATGATTTTAAATATTTAGAATAAAATGTAAATTTTTGAATTATACTAACTTATGATTTTAAATATTTAGAATAAAATGTAAATTATTGAGACATACTAAATTAAGATTTCAGATATTTAGAATAAATTGTAAAATTTTGAGTTATACTAAGTGATGAATTTAAATATTTAGAATAAAATGTAAATTATTGAGTTATACTAAGTTACGATTTTCAATATTTAGAATAAAATGTAATATATTTAGTTATACTAAGTGATGAATTTAAATATTTAGAATAAAATGTAAAATATTTAATATATATATTCACTTTGTGTGTGTAGTGTGTTTCTTTTACTTTCTGTGCTACCTATCTTCAATTTTGAACATATATATATATATATATATATAACAGATTCAATAATATATCGACCGTTTGATAGAATAGGTGTGTTCTCTAATCGGGGTTCGGTCAATTTTCCAGGATAAAAATCCAATAATTATCCTGGAAAATTGACCGAACCCGATTAGAGAACATACCTCTACTATATATATATAAAATATAATTAATAATATATAATATAAATATATATATAAATATATATATATATTATATATATATATATATATATATAAGAGTTAAAGTTTATCAGGACTCGGTCAGTTCTTCATATTCAAATTAAACTCTTATTGCCAACGTTTCGGTTTTTTATTTAAAACCTTTTTCAAAGGCAGAAGTATAAAATTTTGAAACAGAAAAACTAAGTATGTATTACATTACAAATTATTTTACAAAGGAAAATAGTCTGTGAATTTCAATAATAACTGTCTAGTTTGAAGTGTCACGTGTTCATTCAAACTAGACAGTTGTTTTTAAAATCCAAAAACTATTTTTCTTTGTAAAATAATCCCTAATGTAATACTTAGTTTCTGTGTTTCATAATTTTATACTTTTGCCTAAGAAAAAGGTTTTGAATAAAAACCGAAACGTTGGCAATGAGAGTTTAATTTGAACCTGAAGAACTAACCGAGTCTCGATAAACTTTAATTTTGTTTTGATTTTACAATCAATAATTTTATCAATATATATAACCAATTAAATGAAACGATCCCACGAACTAGATAAAGTATATTGACAAAAAGAACACACAGAAATGAAAGAGCAACTCTCTACTATATTTCTTTGTCTTCGTCATCAGGAAGATAGTAGTGAGTTTCTGTTTCATTCTCTGCGTTCTTTTTGTCAATATTGTTTATATATATAAATACAAAAGTAAAGTTTATCGGGACTCGGTCAGTTCTTCAGATTCAAATTAAACTCTCATTGCCAACGTTTAGGTCTTTATTTAAAGCCTTTTTCATAGGCAGAAGTATAAATTTTGAAATAGAAAAACTAAGTATTACATTACAAATATTTTACAAAGAAAAATAGTATGTGGATTTTAACAATAACTGTAGTCTGAATGAACACGTGACATTGTATATATATATATATATATATAATATATATATATATATATATATATACCACTTAAAATTTGAAAAAACGATCCAAACTGGACGCAAATCAGTTCACAAATGAAGAAAAGCAACACACAGAGAAAGAGACATAACTACAAACTCAAATTTTCGGATGATCCGTCTTCTCTTTTCTCCTGAAGACGGATCATCCGAAAATTTTAGTTTGTAAGTGTGTCTCTTTCTCTGTGTGTTGCTTTTCTTCGTTTGTGAACTGATTTGCGTACAGTTTGGATCGTTTTTTCGAATTTTAAGTGGATATATATATATATATATTCAGAACTTTCGACCGAGTAAAGATCCTCGCCAGAGAAAAATAATGATCAGACTAGTCGTAAAGAAAACAGACAGGTGATATGACGTTGAAAGAGAGGGTCAGAGATTTTAAAGAATGAAAAGGTGCCTACATTCAGGATAAATAATTTTTTTTTTAATATTTCTCAATGGTGCTTACATTAACTGGTAGGTAATGTTTGGTTTATTATTCATGACATCTTCTGTTTACCCTGTCCGGGCAAACACTTTACTCTTCTTCCTTCCTTTTTACTTCATTTTAAAAAACATCGAATCCCCTTCTGTCACAAATCATATTTTATTTTCATTATTTATTTTATTTAAATAAGATAAGAGTGTAAGGTTGTATAATGCAATAAATGGTTATTATTATTATTATTTATTTTATTTATTTATATTCATTATTTTCACAAATCATATTATTATTATATTATTTTCTCGTATAACCAATTACTAATTGTACTACTCTGACGATGGCTGTTACTTGGTCGAAAATTCATGAATCTAATGAATCTGAATGTCTTATTTTCGCTGAGATATAAATTTTTATTTCATATAAAAAAAATAAAAAAAAATAAAAACAATAAAAAAAATAATCCGTAAAAATAGAAAAATATATATTTTCTTTATTTTTTAAATAAAAAAAATTACCCACCTTTTTTCACTTAACAAACTTAAAACAGATTTAAGTCGTAATAATTAATATAATTATAGATAATAAAATTTGTTTTTTTTACCTCACAGCAGGAAAAGATAAACCAGTTACAGTTAAACCATAATATCTTGAATTTTATGGGGAAAAAAAGTGTCTTTTCGATTTATAAAATTGGTAATAAAAAAAACACTAACTTTTGGAGAAATATAGCATTTATAAAAAAAATATGCAGTCTGAAAACAATTGCTAATTTTTAAAAATTCCAAATTTGTCTTATTATAAACTGGGTATTAACTTAACATTTGATTGGTTAAAAAATGTATTCATATTCCTGAAAGAATTAAGTTTATTTCAATTCACATGTTGGTTTTTTTATTTTTTATTTTTTTTTTTTTAGCAGTTGATTCGTAACAGATGTTTAACAACAAATAAGATAACATATGATTAACAATAAGAAAAGATTTGTGACTGGCCATGAAAAAGCCCAATTGACAAGTATTTGATATTATAAAATGAAATATTCATTATCATCAGTTATCACATATGTTTCTCTTAAGGGGCCAGGTTAGGTCACTGGTTAGCGTGCTCGCCTCTGAAATGGTGTGTCCTTGGTTCAATACCCACTCTGGCCCTCAATTTATTCACAATTTGAATGTGATCTGAATGAAAATTAAAAACTGAGTGAATTGAAGGAAATCTGAGCAAATTGTCTCTCAGAGAGGACGTTAAACTGTCGGTCCCGAGCCTGTACGATATCAGGTTCTAAATGCACTTGAGTTACGCAAAATTTAGGGGGGGCCAGGCTAGCTCAGTGGTTACGTGCTCGCCTCTGAGCTGATAGAACAGGGGTTCGATCCTCACCTGGCCCTCGATTTATTCACGCGAGAGGTGAATAAATCTGAGTGCGTCGTCCCTCGGAGAAGGACGTTAAGCCGTCGGTCCCGAGCCTGTACGATGTCAGGTACTCGTTAAAGATCCCTACTCTAAATACAATTGAGTGAGGCAAAATTTAGTACTCCCACTGTAGAATCAATCTTCATTGTAGGGTATTAAAAAAGGCCCCAATGTTGAGCATATGTGTGTTCTCTTGTAGGACCGCCAATGACATCTACAGTGTTGCCTGCTACTACTCCTACTATATGAGTATCATCATATTAAAAATTATTCAGATTCAATAAATTGGTCTACTAAACATCATAGAAATCGGGGTAGTAATGGAATGATTAAGCGCCTCTAGCACTCAACTCCGACTTTCGGCCTTCACGAGGCTAATCTGTTAACCTGCTATATGCTGGGACAAACGAAAGAGGAAAAGGTGATTAGGGGCTGGGCCTGACCACCTTCGTTTCACAATCCTTCCAACTTCTCAAATCCTCTCCTCTATCCCAGCACCAATCAAAGGCGTTATGCGATCCGTACCTTCATTTCACAATCCTTCCAACTTCCCAAATCCTCTCCTCTTGTCCCAGCACCAATCCAAGGCGTTATGTGATCCGTGACGAAGGATGGATGACAATTTGGTTACTGTATTACGAACGGAGCCTCAAGGGTACCATGCAACCCTCTTGAGTAAATAGCCTTAGTCCGGTATGCGGTGCTCTGCCGGAGCAGACAAAATATCAACGACAGAGATACAGGGATTTTCCCCTGTATGATACTAAGGAGAAGGAAGTCCGGAGACTATCCTCCGGAAGCGCAGACAGTCCAAAAGCGCTAATTGGTGGGAGTCAACCTCCCACAAACTTCCCTACACTGTCTCGAAGAAGGAAGTCACTTTCTCCCGAAACGTAAGGAGCCTGAATGGATATTATCAATTATGGTTTGTGCAGATTCTGCAAGATGAGGAGGAAACACCATTGCACCTGCTGGCTGACTGTCAGGCAACTTTGCTGCACAGAGGTAAGTGCTTCGGGACACTCTACAAAACCATAAAAAAACTTTGACCCCTGGACTCAGCAAAAGTGCTGAGCTTCTTGGAGGTGTTGAAGCTAACATCTTTAGTACAGAAGAGGGGAAGTACAATAGTTTTTTACGACGCAGTGCTATAGGCACCCTCAAATAATAATAATAATAATAATAATGATATAAATCACAACCGTAAAAAAAAACCTAAAATCGAATCATTATCAACCCGTTTCTATTATACTAGTAATTCTAATATCTTCTGAAACTTATCTCATGAATTGAATTAAACTGAACAACAGAAAATATAAATAAAGTTTTTACAGAAACATAAGAGGGAGGGGGGTTGGTTTTCAAGATATCAAGGTTTAACTGTAATCCATTTTCTTTCAATTTCAGTAAACATCACCATACACACAAAAAAAAATCAAAAAGCTTAGCTAATCATATAAAAATACTTTCGACTACAAAAAATATATAAATAAATTCATGCAAGAAGTCATGCAAAATAAATTAAAGACATGTCGACTTTGATAAATGTTATTATTTGTGACATATAATTAGTTGATGTAGTTGTAAGATTTGATATACTAGTATTGGTTCAGGTAATAGAGTGTTTGATAGCAGTGGTGAGGTATGTTCCAATGGTCATACGTAGTCTAATAGTCAGAAGTGGTGACAATGTCCCACAATAGTCATATATAGTTAAATAGCCAGCCAAAAGTAGTTTGGTGGTAGAATGCTCTAATGGTCATACGTAGTCAGAAGTGGTGACAATGCCCCAATAGTCATATATAGTTAAATAGCCAGCGAGAAGTAGTATAGTTGTGAGGTATGATCTAATGGTCATACGTAGTCTAATAGTCAGAAGTGGTGAGGAGTGTTGCAGTAGTCATATGTAGTTAACTAGCAAGAAGTAGTGTCCTTATGAGGTATGGTCAAATGCAGTCTAGCAGTCAGAAGTAGTGTAAGGTTATATATAGTTAAGAAACCATAATGGTGTGTGTGAGATATGCTCCAATAGTCATACGTAGTCAGAAGTGGTGACAATGCCCCAATAGTCATATGTAGTTAAATAGCCAGCCAAAAATAATTTAGTGGTGATGTATGGTCCAATGGTCATACGCAGTCTAGTAGTCAGAAGTGGTGAGGAGTGTTCCACTAGCTATATGTAGTTAAATAGCCAGCCAAAAGTAGCTCAGTGGTGAGGTATGATCCAATGGTCATACGTAGTCTAGTACCCAGAAGAGGTGTACAGGTTATATGTAATCAAGTAACCATTATGTTATGTGTAATACCAAAGTATTTAGAAAGAATACTTTAGTAGATCCACTACCCACCTAACGCATCCACTACTTACAAAAAGAAAAAAAAGAAACAGAAAAAAGTAATGCAAAAAAAATTAAAATAAAGTTAAAATAATATTCCGAATTAGAGAAATAAAATATTTTTAAAGAAATAATCAAATAATGTATTTAGGGAGGGAAAGAAATAAATTGTGAAATTGAATAGAAATTGTGAAGTTGATTTGAATAAATAAAGTATGACTGTAGTATGATTATACTATGCACTGAACTTTAAGTTTAAAGATATCACATAGTTCACTACTTGTGCAATCTGTTATAGTGTGGTATTTACTCATATTGGGAGATTTCAAGAATAACAAACATAGTTTTGATCCAAATACCGATTTAAAAATACTATATATTAATGATAAGTTTTTTGAAACTTCAGGATTAGAGCCATTCTAAATCATCAATCCTTTTGAATGAATTCATCCGTATGTCTAGACCAGTGCTTCTTAAACGGTGCGCCCTGTAAGGTAGCCAGGTGGGCGCCAAGATAACCGAAGGTAATCTTAATTAAACAAGAAGGAAGGTAAATTAATTTAATCTTTAAGCAGCAACTTTCTCTTTTCCTTTCCTTGGGGGATTTAAATTTTTTGTTACTGATCTCTCTCACATATAAAAAAAAAAGTATTCCTTTTAATTTTCTATCATTTTCTATTTTTAAATTTCAGGGCTAAACTTTCTATATTCAAATCAATGGTGCGCTCCAAAGTATTCGTTATTTTATAGGTGCGATTTGAAGGAAAACAGTTTGAGAAACGCTGGTCTAAACAAATACAGAGTTGTCCAAAATTGCTTAACCTTTTTTTATATAATTTGAAAGATGTAGTGCCTTTTTCAAAACATCCGTGTTCTAATGTACAGTTAGGTATAAATATCTGCGAAGGCTTCCTACATCCTCCGAATACCTGTTCTGGTATTATTTAGCGCTCCCAGCTTATTCAGCCATATCGCTCAAAACAACAACAAAACAGACTGATGCCTTTTTTTACGTGAAAGCTCTTTTGCCGCATCTCGGGAGCTACAAGCTCTAGCCTAGGATAGAGGCAAACAAAACTTCCTAAGAGATATGCCCGAGGTTGACCACGCGGAGGCGAGCTATACCAATCGATCTGCCAAGCATTCCTACATCCTCCGAATACCTGTTCTGGTATTATTTAGTGCTCCCAGCTTATTCAGCCATATCGCTCAAACAACAACAAATCAGACTGATGCCTTTTTTTACGTGAAAGCTCTTTTGCCGCATCTCGGGAGCTACAAGCTCTAGCCTAGGATAGAGGCAAACAAAACTTCCTAAGAGATATGCCCGAGGTTGACCACGCGGAGGCGAGCTTCCACGACCCTACATCAATCCTCCGAATACCTGTTCTGGTATTATTTAGCGCTCCCAGCTTATTCAGCCATATCGCTGAAAACAACAACAAAACAGACTGATGCCTTTTTTTACGTGAAAGCTCTTTTGCCGCATCTCGGGAGCTACAAGCTCTAGCCTAGGATAGAGGCAAACAAAACTTCCTAAGAGATATGCCCGAGGTTGACCACGCGGAGGCGAGCTTCCACGACCCTACATCAATCCTCCGAATACCTGTTCTGGTATTATTTAGTGCTCCCAGCTTATTCAGTCATATCGCTCAAAACAACAACAAATCAGACTGATGCCTTTTTTTACGTGAAAGCTCTTTTGCCGCATCTCGGGAGCTACAAGCTCTAGCCTAGGATAGAGGCAAACAAAACTTCCTAAGAGATATGCCCGAGGTTGACCACGCGGAGGCGAGCTTCCACGACCCTACATCAATCCTCCGAATACCTGTTCTGGTATTATTTAGCGCTCCCAGCTTATTCAGCCATATCGCTCAAAACAACAACAAATCAGACTGATGCCTTTTTTACGTGAAAGCTCTTTTGCCGCATCTCGGGAGCTACAAGCTCTAGCCTAGGATAGAGGCAAACAAAACTTCCTAAGAGATATGCCCGAGGTTGACCACGCGGAGGCGAGCTTCCACGACCCTACATCAATCCTCCGAATACCTGTTCTGGTATTATTTAGTGCTCCCAGCTTATTCAGCCATATCGCTGAAAACAACAACAAATCAGACTGATGCCTTTTTTTACGTGAAAGCTCTTTTGCCGCATCTCGGGAGCTACAAGCTCTAGCCTAGGATAGAGGCAAACAAAACTTCCTAAGAGATATGCCCGAGGTTGACCACGCGGAGGCGAGCTTCCACGACCCTACATCAATCCTCCGAATACCTGTTCTGGTATTATTTAGTGCTCCCAGCTTATTCAGCCATATCGCTGAAAACAACAACAAACAGACTGATGCCTTTTTTTACGTGAAAGCTCTTTTGCCGCATCTCGGGAGCTACAAGCTCTAGCCTAGGATAGAGGCAAACAAAACTTCCTAAGAGATATGCCCGAGGTTGACCACGCGGAGGCGAGCTTCCACGACCCTACATCAATCCTCCGAATACCTGTTCTGGTATTATTTAGTGCTCCCAGCTTATTCAGCCATATCGCTGAAAACAACAACAAAACAGACTGATGCCTTTTTTTACGTGAAAGCTCTTTTGCCGCATCTCGGGAGCTACAAGCTCTAGCCTAGGATAGAGGCAAACAAAACTTCCTAAGAGATATGCCCGAGGTTGACCACGCGGAGGCGAGCTTCCACGACCCTACATCAATTCTCCGAGATAACGCCCGAGGTGGACCACGCGGAGGCGAGCTTCCACGACCCTACATCAATCCTCCGAGTACCATCCCACTCCTACCATCACTTCTTCAACCTCATTCAGCCCTTCCTAAGTCATTCCCGTAGATCAGGGGTTCTCAGCTTGTTTACCCATGCACCCCTCTTCACAATAGACCACAATGTCATTCCTCTCACTTCTTTCCAAGATAGTCTTTTACGAAAACTGCATTCTAATTAATATGCTAAATATAACTAAACAATTCTAAATAACTAACTAATTCTAAATATTATAAACATTATTATTATGTTTCCGTATGTGGTAATATTTTATTAAGGTTCAAGGTTCAGGATTAATTAAGTCTCTAATTCCTTTGATAAAAACTTCAATAGTGCAATTTAACATTCATATATTGTATTCAATTTCAAATAATTCTTTCTGATGTTCTAAAAGCTCATAGATATGTATATATTTTTAGATGTTAACCTAAAGAAGAACTCTAAGTGTTCGAAACGCGTTGTTTTTATTTTTGTTGTTTAAACTGATCCTCTAGCGCACAGGTGTCAAACATACGGCCCACGGGCCGGATCCGGCCCACCTGGGGGTTCCATCCGCATTATTGGGGGATAAATCTGCATTATTGTAAAAAAAAAAAATAAGTTTACTCTAATTTCCTTAAAAACCTATACTCTTATATTATCCACCACTGTTTTAGTACACGCTGTCTGTATTATCCACTTTTCCTTTGTCATCGCACCTTGACCAACGAAATATCTCTGTCAAAATGGATATTAGTGGATACAGAGTGTCAGATTTTTATAATTAACTTAGCAATAATTATTAGTATTACTGACTGATACAAAGAAAAAGGCAGACTTATTGTTAGCTCATTGTAATTTTGCAATTAGCTTACTGGTAAGGCCCGCTTGAGATCAAACTAAGCTGTATTCGGCCCCTAGACCGAAATGAGTTTGACACCCCTGCTCTAGAGGTTGATAACGTCAGCCGTTTACCGATAGGTGATTCTACAGATTCTACATTGGGAGTCCTACATTTTGCCCTAACTCAAGTGAATTTCAAGTAGGGATCTTTATCGAGTACCTGACATCGTACAGGCTAAGGCACCGACGGCTTAACGTTCTCTAGTTTTGGTCTTTGTCTCAAGGGAATATTCCCAGTACCTTGAGGGTTTAACGTAACTTGTGTTCGTTCTGTAAGTTTATTTATATATTCTTTGTCCTTTAGTTTAAGCAACCGATAAGGGAAAATCGAGTACCTTGTCGGGCATTACATTAGCTTTTAGTATTTTAGTATTGAGTGTTTCTTAGTTATAAGTTAGTTTAGTTTCCACCTCGAGGGAATATTTTAGTACCTTGAGGCGTAGTGATAAGTTGAGTTAGTCTTGATTGTGTATTTATATGTCTTCGTTATATGTGTTCTTTAGTTAAAAGTGCAACTGGAAAGGGAATTTTGAGTACCTTATCGGTAATAATCTCCGCATGTTACCTGGCCTTTAGTTTGTCTATTACTCTTGGCCTAGGTACCGTTTTGCGGAGTAACTGTCAGAATTCGTGCTTAGCATTGCGTTGCTTGAGGTGCCCTCGGGCACTTCCATGTTCAATGGAGGTGGCTAAAGGGTAACTTGTCAACAAGGCGGCCTGGCTTGACTAAGCGGTTATGGCACAAAATGCCGAGGAACGCGAGGATCAAAAAAGGTTTGACGTCCTTCTCCGAGGGACGACGTACTCAGGTTTATCCCCCTCCCGAGGGCCAGGTGGGGATCGAACCCCAGACTACCAGCCCAGATCAGAGAAGAGTACATTAACCACTGAGCTAACCTGGCCCCAAACCAATTGTTAGTTTCATATTAAACTTTTCTTTCCTGTGCAGAGACGTAATTCTTGATATCTCCCAATATGATGTAGTTTTTTTTTTGTAAATGTATATTAGTCAGTGAGGATTTCCTTGACAGGCAATGATGATTGGTACTTGAGCAGCTGTTAGTTTTCCGCTGTACTGTCTGACACACACACTACATCGAATACAACATCAAATAATAACAGGCAAGTTAACCTTTTAGTTACCTCTCGGTAGAGTAGCAGAGGACAAAGAGCTTTGCTGACGTCTCCAAGGAGCTAAATTACTTGCACTGTGCATTTCAGAAGACATCAGGCCACTTCTTCTTAAACTGAAAAACAGAAACTAATTAGGATCTCATAACGATTGATAAAACTACAAAGGATAAATTTAAAAAATAATGATATCGCATGAATGTAAGAAACAAACAGATGGAAAAATAGACGGGAATGAGGAAGCAAGTCGAACACCTCCTGAGTACATTAATTACCAATTTAATCAAAGAGGATTAGCAAGAAGTGGGGTGGTTTGGGATAGAGATGGTGTGTTCGTCTTTTCAATCAGGTCCTCTAGGTCTTCAAGACTTGCTATCAGTCCTTTTATATATATATATATATATATATATATATATATATATACAAAATTGTCACAATAACACGTGATATAAATATTCAGGTAACTCACCACAAATGAATGAAGATAGTCGCTCTGAGGCCTTTCATTTTAACGTCGTCAGAGAGCAAGTGAATACAAGTTGTAGGCAGGTTATGAATTTTGATTTATAGTTGGATTAAGATTGGCATCATTGATAGTATATTTCCCTATTACAGTCGAAATAGTCTTGATTTGTTTAACGATTCCTTCAATTAGAAATTGATCTAATTTAAAAAGGCCGGGACTAGTGTTGACTAAGCTCTTAGAAAAGCCTCTTATGAGGGCGCTTTCAATAGAAGAAGAAACATTGTTGAAAGCGCCCTAATAAAAGGCTTTTCTAAGAGCTTAGTCAACACTAGTCCAGGCCTTTTTAAATTAGATCAATTTCTAATTGAAGGAATCGTTAAACAAATCAAGACTATTTCAACTGTAATAGGGAAAAATACTGTCAATGATGCCAATCTTAATCCAACTATAAATCAAAATTCATAACCTGCCTGCAACTTGTATTCACTTGCTCTCTGACGACGTGAAAACGGAAGGTCTCAGAGCGACTATCTTCATTCATTTGTTGTGAGTTACCTGAATATTTATATCACGTGTTATTGTGACAATTTTGTATATATATATATTATACTAAATATTACATCTAAAAAGAACAGTGACATCAACACACGGGAAAACAAGTTAAAACACTCTTTCTAGATTTCGACAAACACCGTCATCTGGAGGAGAAGGAAGCAGAGACAACTGTCTCTATTTGTTTCTCTATGATTAATCTCTGAACTCTAGTCTTAATAAAAATTGAGTTTTCTTAAAGTTTTAATACAAAACGTTTTATTTTCAATAACATCATATTATATATTTTAAAATTATGTATGTACCCTTAAATTATTCAACAAAATTATCTAGAGTAAATTAATTTACATAATAAATCAAATAGATTTATGATAAAATAATTATATAGACTTACTAAAATTCTTTCCTTATTTCCGTGATACTGATGCGTGGAAAACAATTTAAATAAAGTTTAGTTTTCTATTTTATTATATATTATATACATAAATATTGATAAAAGTATCGACTGTGAAATAGAAACAAAATAAAAGTTTATCAAGACTCGGTCAATTCTTCAGGTTCAAATTAAACTCTCAATTTAAAGGTTTTAAATAAAAAACTGAAATGTTGATAACGATAGTTGAATTAGAATATGAAGAACTGACCGAGTCCTGATATATATATATATTGGTGTATACTGGCAGCAAGTCTTCTTTTAAACAAGTGTTGTTAAAAAGCCCTGCGGCTTCAACATTAATAAGTATTAATTAATTAATTATATATATATATATATATATATATATATATTCACTGATAAAACGAAATACGATCCAAACTGGACACAATACGAGTTCGAGATTAACAAAGAGCAACACACAAAGTAGGGAAACACACTTACAGACTCAAATTTTCGGGTAATCCGTCTTCAGGAGAAAAGAGAATGGGAGACCAAGCACGTTGTAGGCGCAACGGCAAGTAACCAACCCGGCAACCGCCAGTGCTGTCAACCGTACCCGGTCTTAAAGTATAAAATTAGGAGAAGATATAAACAGAAGCTCAGATAAGCAGTACTGGTTGGGTAAAACTATAAGTAGGTGAAAAATTATAAACAATATAAGATAAAAACAAACTATAAGAAACAAAAATAGTGATAGAGAGAAGAAGAAAAAATAAATAAATAAATAAAAATAAATACAATACAAAAAACTTGCATTGGTTGTTTTAGTAAATAAAAGATAGAGACTGAATAAAAGGGTAAGTATGGGAAACTAGTTAAGAATAAGAATTTAGAAAAATAAAATAGGATAAAACAAACTAGTAGTAAGTGAAGAAGACAAAATAGATATACACAAAATATACGAAAGAGGAAAAAAGAAATAAGTACTAGAGAATAAAGAATACTGGAAAAAAAGTACAAAAAAAAAAATGTACAAAAAATTATCTTTTAAGGTTAAGTCCAGGTGCACTGCGCGCCCCGAGCAACCAGATGTGAGCCTCCTCAGAGGCTCTAAGGGTCACGGTATTATCACCAGGGGGAATGAATCTGACGCAGAATCTGCACACTGAAGCAGTCGTTAAAAGACAGACCGTGGGATTTGGCGTGTATGGCGACAGGTAAATTGGAGTTGTTGTTAACGGATGCTCTATGACCGTTCATACGGAGGCTGAGCTTGTTAGAGGACAATCCTACGTAGAACGCATCACAACGAGTACAGTCCAATTTGTAAACACAATTTTTGGATGTACATGAGCAGTCCTTAGCAACAGGGAAGGACTGGTTATGGGAAGATGGAGTGAAGTGTGAAAGGGGGTTGAGAAGCGGACAGGTCAGGCACCCCCGCCTTTCGCAACTCCTAGCGCCCACAGACGGGTGGTTGACGCGCCTGGACGTCAAGTCTCTGTGGGAAAAGAGGTTGCCAAGGTTGGGCTTGCCGTTGCGCCTACAACGTGCTTGGTCTCCCATTCTCTTTTCTCCTGAAGACGGATTACCCGAAAATTTGAGTCTGTAAGTGTGTTTCCCTACTTTGTGTGTTGCTCTTTGTTAATCTCGAACTCGTATATATATATATATATATATATATTAACAGGAAAACGATCCAATAGGACAACAAATGTTTCACGATGAATCAGAAACACAGAACTAATGAAAAAACAGACTTACTGTCTCTAATTTTCGGTTGAACCGTCATGAGGAGAGTTGAGATAGGGACACCAAGCGCACTGGCAAAGCGACGGTTCACAAGTGCGCTTGGTGTCCCTATCTCAACTCTCCTCATGACGGTTCAACCGAAAATTAGAGAGAGTAAGTCTGTTTGTTCCTTAGTTCTGTGTTTGTGTTTCATCGTGAAACGAATATATATATCAATGATCAAACCACAATAAGAAATGGGAAAACAAGACTCGTTTTCCCATTTCTTATTGTGGTTTGATCATTAATTGTTATTTCACGTGTTTATGTCAAATCTTTTTATATATGTATATCACAACTTGCATTCACTTGCTCTCTGACGATGTGAAAACGTAAGGCCTCAAAGAGATTATCTTCAATATATATATATATATAGCTTCTCGACCACTATTATTAAAGTTCAAAGATGTGTTTGTTGAAGATTTTTGATCTAAAGAAATAACACTACTGTTTAAACGCCGACGTTTCGAAAAAAAAGTTTAGCATTTTCCAAACAATTTATTGACGACATAAATTTGTTTTTGTGAAAACAAATATATCCACGGAATATCAACCAATAGACAACAAAAACCACAATAAACCAAACCATAAAACCACATAAAGTACAAGAAAACCACAAAACATACTAAGTTTTATTGTTTTTTAATAGAAAGCAATTAATAAAAGGTAGTTATGTTTAAACAATACATGTTTTCTATTAAAAAACAATAACACTTGCTATGTTTTGTGGTTTTCTTTTACTTTATGTGGTTGTATGGTTTGGTTTATTGTGTTTTTTTGTTTTCTGTTGGTTGATATTCTTTATATGTATTTGTTTTCATTACTTATGTCGACAATAAATTGTTTTTTGCTTTGAAAATGCTAAATAATTTTTAGAAAAACGTCAGCGTATAAACAGGAGTATAATTTCTTTAGACCAAAAATCCTAAGGAAACCCATCTCTGTACTTTATATATATATATATGAAACCAATTAAATGAAACTTTTCCACGAACTAAATAAACTATATTGACACAAAGAACACCTAGAAATGAAACAGAAACTCAGTACTACATTTGATGTCCTCGTCATCAGGAAGATAGAAACGTGTCACTCCTCAGACAAATAGACACGCGATGCTATCAATGAAGTTTAAACCATAAGGAAAAAGGAAAACAATAGAAATAAAAGCTCTGAGGCCTTTCAATTTATGTCATCAGGGAGCAAATTAAATTTGATGATTGTGATTTAAGGCAAGGTGCGGCAGAGAATAGCCTAGCTATCCTCCCTTCTTATACCTACGCTACTCAAATTTCGTTATATTAAGCAAACTATACCTTAATTTTACATAAACAATATTATTATTACTTATTTTAATGTATAATAAATATAAACTAACTGTATCCACCTGTATTTGATTATTGTGGGTGCCTACCACACCTACCAGTGTGGGTACCCTACCAGTGTGGGTACGCTACCCAACTAATGTGGTACTCTACCAGTGTGGGTACCCTACCAGTGTGGGTACGCCTTACCTACCAGAATGGGTACGCCTACCCTACCAGTGTGGGTACGCCTACCCTACCAGTGTGGGTACGCCTACCCTACCAGTGTGGGTACGCCTTACCTACCAGAATTGGTTCGCCTACCCTACCAGTGTGGGTACGCCTACCCTACCAGAATGGGTACGCCTACCCTACCAGTGTGGGTTCGCCTACCCTACCAGTGTGGGTACGCCTACCCTACCAGAATGGGTACGCCTTCCGTACCAGTGTGGGTACACCTACCCTACCAGTGTGGGTACGCCTACCGTACAAGTGTTGGTACACCTACCCTACCAGTGTGGGTACGCCTACCGTACCAGTGTGGGTACACCTACCCTACCAGTGTGGGTACGCCTACCCCACCAGTGTGGGTACCTTACTCTGCTTTACCACTGACCAGTGTTACTAATTTCCGAACTTTTTGAACCTTTTTTGTCTCTATTCTTCTGTTTTTGAACCTTTCTCGGTCTCTATTAGTTCGGAGATTAGAGGGTCGAGTCTATATGGATTTAATCAACTACATATCAAATTAGGTCAAGCTATGTTGTTGTTATGTTGACTATATTGTAAAGAAATATTAAATTGGATATAGTTACGTAGGATGTCTGTCGAAAATTGATTCATGACTGAACATAGAGGGGAATCCTGACCTGGGATCTTCGTTCAGTCTCTGAGTAAGACTGCGAACCTAGAAACAAGAAAGTAACAATATTAGTCTTCAAAATATATTAATAACCATGTTACTTCAAAGCTGGAGGTATCAGTTATTATGTGGCATTTACTCACTGAAAGCTAAAAACATAATGTATTCTTCACTTAAGAGGTGAAATCTTTTATTTATTCATGTTTACAGATAGTGTGGTGTTAGTAGTAATCAAAAAACACGTTAACATAATGCCTTTATATTTTTTTCTTTTGATATATCTATTTCAATAAAAATGGTAGACTAAGGCTCCCGATCCATTGCAAGGTACACGAAAGTTTTTAATAAAACTAATTCTCTCTAAATTAGTGGTTCTGGCCTTCTGTATTTCAGTTAACGGTTTTCAAGCATACCCGACGCCTTTGTCACCTTATCTCCTAAATGCCTATCCCCACTCTTTCGCAGCGGATCCGTTTCCTACTAATTCTTTTCACTGGACCAACTGACCGTCAGTACCACATCCTTGGGTATGTCTTGAATTCTCTTAATTGAATTTTATTATATAACTCTAATTTTGTAACTGATTAGATATAATTTGTATTATAGTGTATTCCTGATGATGAACACAAAGTGTTCGAAACGCGTAGAATAAAACTTCATTTGTGTGGAGACTTATGTTTGTTTATCCATTTTACCTCAGAATGAGTAAATACCATACAATTACGGATTGCACAACTAATGATATGAGAATACAAATTAAATAAATCAGAAATACAATTTTGATAAGAACGTCTTATTTATAAATCTGAAAGTACACATATTCCAACATCACTAGAATAGTGGAGAACAATTACAATCAATAAACAAACAGATAGAAATTTTTCTCAAATGTATAAAACGTAAAGATAACTTGAAATGAGTCAGTTCTAAGCAAAGTAGAGACAAAACCTTTCCTGTATTTATATAGATACTAGTTCTTCATAAATTATTTTTAGCCTTGATAATGCCCAACAATTTTCAGCGAAACGTCAGTTGGTAATTCATTGTTATCACTTTTGGGCCTCGAAAATGAATTTAGTACTTTATTATGGTTATTATTATTAAAAGACTAATCATGGAATCTTGAAATTTTGATATTATCATGAAAATAACAAAAGAAACAACTGTGAAAAAAACCTCATATTTTTAAAATAACTAAATATTTTTTTTTCTTTAGTAGTATAAGTACAAGTAAGCAAGGACCGAAAGAGAATATTTGAACCTCTACCCCCAATTTTTAGGATTTCAAAAAAAAAAAAATTACTTTATAGAAGTATAAAGCACAAGAAGGTAATTTACAAAAGTTTGAATCAGTTCCAAAAGAATGTTACAAAATAATTCACAAAAAAGTCGTTGATTAGTTGACAATAATTAGAGCAAAGAACTTAATTTTTGCTCCATTTCCGAATTTCTTACTGTGGTTTAGATCTTAATTTTTAATTTTTATTTTGCAAAATCTTGTCATATATATGTATATAGCAGATTCAATAATATATCGACCGTATGATAGAATACGTGTGCTCTCTAATCGGGATTCGGTCAATTTTCTAGGATAAAAAAATTTGATTTTTTATCCTAGAAAATTGACCGAATCCCGATTAGAGAGCACACCTATTCTATCAAACGGTCGATCTATTATTGAATCTGCTATATATATTTGGGTTTATATAAGAAGAAATATGGGTTTTTATGAGGATATAAGAAGAGTGTATGGAGAAGATGTGAGTGAATGTCTGAAGAAGTGGAGAAGTTACAGTCTAGTCGAAGGTTTTGTCCGGTCAACATTGTTGTTCCTTTAAATAATGTAAATTTCATTTTCTTAGTTAAAAAATTCTTTCTTCTGCCTATGAAAAAGGTTTTAAATAAAACCGAAACGTTGGCACCGAGAGTTTGATCTTTTATCCTAGAAAATTGACCGAATCCCGATTAGAGAACACACATTTATGTATATATTTATATAGAAAAAATCTCATATTTTTAAAACAAATGTAATATTTTATTTTTGAATAAAATATAAAAAATTTTGATATATGATGTAATCTGAAATGTTTTAAGAAGGATGCAGATCATTCCGTTTGATACATCAGAATAAAATTATACAAAAAATATATATTTTTTGGAGGATGAGATGATGTATTTTTTTTAAATTATATTATCAAAAAAGGAGCGTTATTGTATATTTTTTTGTTTTCAGAAATTTTTTTTTAACGCTAAATCGCTTACTATAGTGCAGTGTTTCCCAAACTTTTCTGAGTGACCACCCCCTTGGGTCCATAAACCTATAACTCAACACCCTTGAATAAATAATCAGATTCCTAGACTAAATAACCAAATGAGTAACATTTTAATAATTAAATTAAAATAATTACTAATCGAATATTTATTTTAGAATCCAATAGACGCATTGTTTCATAGCATATTTATGCAAAAGAATTAATACACAATAAAAGACACTTAGGTGAGAATATACTTTTAACATAAAAAAAAGTTATCAAAACAAATAATTTTAAGAAACCGTTTCCTAGAAGTTTACATGTCGTGTTTACACTTAAATTTAGCAATTATATTGCATGAACATTTTCAATTTATGGAAATAGAATCCCCGCTCCTTTTTGCATCCCCCCCCCCCCCACCGATATCAAAGCTCCGCCCACTTTGGGAAACACTGCTATAGAGCAATGAAATTTTGTCAAAAAATTAAACCCACAATTAGCAATAAACAAAAAAAATGGACAGACTGACACAGTTTCTTTTATAAAAGTATAGATTATTATTATGTGTCAATTCTGTTTGTTAGTTTAATATGTATTAATTAATGTTAAAATAAAAAATATACTTTGCTGAGTAAAATAATTTTGATCCAAATGTAATTAAATAAATAAATAAATGACTCACTCTTGATAGAAGAGTAGAAAATAGATTTTCCGCCGTAAGTATTTCAAAGTTGTCATCCTCCTCGTCAGAGGAGACTGAATCTGCTGTGGTTTCGGCCAAACGAGGACGTCTTCTGGTGCTATGAAGTACAAATCCTCCTAGGTTTGAAGTCGGCTCGGGTCTTTCTTTATCCAAACGAGTTTTACTACTGCAAAATAAAATAGTAAATTAAAATTTATATGTTATTTAAATTATAGAGTTCAATGTAGATTAAGAAACATTGATAAATTAAAAGCACACACTTAGAGTCTTTAATTTTCCGTTTGAACCGTCTTCAGGAGAGATAAGAAAGAGAAATCAAGCGCTCTAGTACATATATACATATATATCAGTTCAAAAATGAAGAAAAGCAACACACAGAGAAAGAGATACACTTACAAACTCAAATTTGAGTTACAAATTTAAATTTGAGTTTGTAAGTGTGTCTCTTTCTCTGTATGTTGCTTTTCTTCATTTTTTAACTGATTTGCGTCCAGTTTGGATCTTTTATCGATTTTTGAGTATATATATATATATTATTAAAGTAGACGGCAGCTTCCGCATTTACGACCTTTTTGCTCGTGTTTTCTAGTTTTCTAACTAGTTTTTTCTGGTAGGGAGTGATTTCGTGAAGGAGTTGTCCCAGAGACATCAAAGAAATAATTTTGTAGCTTACTCAATAATAAATATATATTTTTTTTTTAAAAAAATTTTTAAATTTTTCCGTAAATGCGGAAGCTGCCGACTACTTTAAAAAAAAAAAAAAAATATTGAGTAAGCTACAAAATTATTTCTTTGATGTCTCTGGGACAACTTCACGAAATCACTCCCTACCAGAAAAAACTAGTTAGAAAACTAGAAAACACGAGCAAAAAAGTCGTAAATGCGGAAGCTGCCGTGTACTTTAATAAAATATGTTTACAAGAGAATCTGCTGCCAATATACACTAATATATATATATCAATGATCAAACCACAATAAGAAATGGGAAAACAAGACTAAGATCCTTCAACCGTAACAAGCGGTCCTCGTCAGAGTCAAACACCCAACAGTTGGGTTTTTGACTCTGACGAGGACCGCTTGTTACGGTTGAAGAATCTTAGTCTTGTTTTCCCATATATTATTGTGGTTTGATCATTGATTGTTATTTCACGTGTTTATGTGAAATCTTTATATATTATATATATATATATATATATATATATATATATATATATACCAATTAAATGAAACGATTCCACGAACTAAATAAAATATATTGACATAAAGAACACACAGAAATGAAACAAAAATTCACTGATTATACAGTCGTTGTCTACCTGTGGAGTGACTCGTTACTATCTTCCTGATGACGAGGACATCAAAATATACTAGTGAGCTTCTGTTTCATTTCTGATTGTTCTTTGTGTCAATATAGTTTATATATGTATATAACTTTTAATTACACCAAAGACGACACAGAAAAAAAATAAAGTACACACTTACTAAATTTAATTTCCATGTTTTTATTGTGAATATAGGTAGTTTATTTAGTTCGTGGAACAGTTTCATTTAATTGGATACGTATATAAAGGTTTCGACAGTTGGGTTTTTGACTCTGACGAAGACCGCTTGTTACGGTTGAAAGATCTTAGTCTTGTATTCCCATTTTTTTATTGTGGTTTGATTATTGATTGTTTTTTCACGTGTTTATGTGAAATCTTTATATATATATATATATATATAATATAGTCAATTGTTCAACGAAAATATATTATATACATCATTTGACGGTAGATTTGAAGTACAGTGTTTATGGCACCGCGTTGTTACTACTAAAATGAATTGCTTCAGAAGCTGTGTTACCTCATTTGCGAAAGCGTTTGCTCTGTGGGCGTGATAATATCGCCTCCTTCAAGTGCAATAGGTATGATCACCTCTCTGGGGCTCTTTCTGATTGGATCTCTCGAATCGCTTTTCACAGTAGTGGCAGAAGCTTCGCTCTCAAAGCCTCCAGTTATACTGAAAAAAATAAAATATATATAAGCAATACGATAAAACTACTCCACGAACCAAATTAAATAAATTGACAGGAAATACATACATACAAGAGTATGACGACAGCCTCATCAAAACATAAAAAAATATATGAATACATACCTACAAGAGTAAGACGACGGCCTCACTAACAGATAGAAAATACATACATGCAAGAGTATGACGACGGCTTCGTCAAAAGATAGAAAATACAAACATACAAGAATATGACGACTGCCTCGTCAAAAGATAGAAAATACATACATACATACAAGAATATGACACAGCCTCGTCAAAAGATAGAAAATATATACATACAAGAATATACAGATATATATATATATAACAAACACTTTTTCTTTTTCTCGGAGTTTGGTCAGGGTAAATATATGGAATCACCTTTTTGCCAACGTTTTGTCTTTACTTCAAGACATCCCTGACCAAACTCCGAGAAAAAGAAAAAGTGTTTGTTAATATTTTGTGGTCAAGAAAACAGTACCGTGTATATATATATATATATATATATATATATATATATATATATAAAGATTACACATAAACACGTGAAATAACAATCAATGATCAAACTACAATAAGAAATGGGAAAACAAGACTAAGATCTTTCAACCATAACAAGCGGTCTTCGCCAGAGTCAAAAACCCAACTGAAACACTAGATGCAGAAAACATCTGGTGAGGGGTTGAGAGGAGTGGGAAGGAAGAGTGGTATTTTAAAAGGGTGAAAGCGCAGGAAAAGACTAATGTCCAGAAAGGGATGTTTGGGGAAACAAAGGAGAAGAGTAAGAAAGAGTAAAAAACTATCCGTTCGCTGTCAACCCTCTTAGAAGAAGCTATAGCCCTCATAACGAAAGTATCAAGTTTGAAGAGACCGTTACTGAACAGACTCTGCTCAACCCCTCACCAGTTGTTTTCTGCATGTCGTGTTCAGTTGTGTTTTTGACTCTGACGAAGACCGCTTGTTACGGTTGAAAGATCTTAGTCTTGCTTTCCCATTTTCTTATTGTGGTTAATCAGTGATTGTTATTTCACGTGTTTATGTGAAATATTTTTATATAATGTTATATATATATATATATATATATATATATATATATAAATATATGCTATACTGTGAACTATATATATAAAATGCTATACTGTGAGCTAACATATATATATATATATATATATTATATATATATATATATATATGGGACTATATAAGAATCTTTGTTTTCACGGCTTAATAACAAGAAATAGCAATAGCAGTTATTCCTGTCAATGACATTCAGTGAATGTATATTATTAAGTTTTGCTATAATATCTCAGCACTGAGTGAAACAAGGGGCCACAAGGTCGTCCAGTATTAAATAACACTTAATAAATTATTATTATTATAGAGCAGGAGTGGGCAACCTTTTTGAGAGTGCGTGCCAAAATCAGCCAAGTCTCTGACACAAACTTTTACCACGTACCAGCTATCTTTTTTGTAGAACATATTTGGTATCTCTTAAGAACTTTTTTTTAACAAAAAAATAATAAAAAATGGTATAAAAAAACAGAAAACAATTTATTTAACCTTTTCAAAAAGAAGTTAACTATGGTAATAAGATCAACTTCTTTTTCTTGAGACCTCTTTAGCTGCGTAGAACTTAAACCTCTTCACCACCAGGACGTAGATATACTGTCATGGAATGAAATCTTATACCCCAAGGAAAGTAGTTTTTTTTTTTGTCTGTGCTTAGGGTAACATGTGTTTGCATATATACTAAGGGTAACCTGTGCTCTTGCGTGCCAGAGGCAAGTCATCGGCGTGCCAAGTTTGGCACACGTGCCAGAGACAAGTCATCTGTGTGCCAAGTTTGGCACGCGTGCCAGAGACAAGACATCGGCGTGCCAAGTTTGGCACGCGTGCCAGAGACAAGTCATCAGTGTGCCAAGTTTAGCACGCGTGCCAGAGACAAGTCATCAGTGTGCCAAGTTTGGCACGCGTGCCAGTGACAAGTCAACGGTGTGCCAAGTTTGGTACGCGTGCCAGAGACAAGTCATCGGTGTGCCAAGTTTAGCACGCGTGCCAGAGACAAGTCATCAGTGTGCCAAGTTTGGCACGCGTGCCAGTGACAAGTCATCGGTGTGCCAAGTTTGGCACACGTGCCAGAGGTTGCCCACCCCCGTTATAGAGCCTTTTCTGGAGATTTTTTTTTCTTTGTTGTTACCTGGAAGAGCTGGCCGCTGAGCTGGCTACAGACGACTGTCTAGTGACCTGACCTTTGGACACCACAGAAGCAGTAGAGGCGGCGCCGGAGCACGGCTCGTTCTCGCGTGACTCAACCATAATGGGAATAATGTGCTCTCGAGGGCTGTCCTGTCGAACCAGTGAAGTCCTGCCAACAATTCTCAAATCAGACCGACCTGCCAGTCTATCCAAATGTACCAGTAAATAATGGTCCTTTGTAAATGACCATCAACAATTATGCCACTTTCATTCTAATATAAATCTTTAATTCTACCTATTCCTCATTTATTTCTCTCCCTAGCATTATATGACTCCCATAGGAGGCCAGGTTAGCTCAATGGTTAATGTACTCGCCTCTGAAATGGTAGGTCCGGGGTTCGATCCCCACCTGGCCCTCCATTTATTCTCGTGAGAAGTGAATAAATCTGAGCACGTCTCTTCCTCATTTCCTCTCACTCTCACTTCTTATTTCTGTATTCCTCTATCTCCCTCTTTCGATCTTTCTCATTTCCTCTCATTCCTACTTCCTTCATCTCTCTCTCCTCTCTCTCTCTCTCTCTCTCTCTCTTCTCTCTCTCTCTCTCTCCTTTCTCAGTCTTGCTCATTTCCTCTCACCCTCACTTCCTATCTCTGTATTCCTCTATCTCCCTCTTTCGATCTTTCTCATTTCCTCTCATTCCTACTCCTTCATCTCTCTCTCTCTCTCTCTCTCTCAGTCCTGCTCATCATTTCCTCTCACTCTCACTTACTATCTCTGTATTCCTCTATCTCCCTCTTTCGATCTTTCTCATTTCCTCTCATTCCTACTTCCAACATTGGCCGAACATTAGCCCTTTGTGATACAACACAATGAAGATTGATTCTACATTGGGAGTACCACATTTTGCCTAACTCAAGTTTATTTATAGTAAGAATCTTTAATGAGTACATGGGTTGAAAAAGGAAGAGCCCCAGGATCGAACCCCGGACCTATCGGTCTTGAAGCGAGCTCCTTAACCACTGAGCTAGCCTAGACCCTACTAATCTAATATCTATTATTTAAGAGTAGTGTAGTTTTATATTTACCTTGGAGAAGGGACTGGAGGAGCACCAACATCTGTCACTCTAGGAGCACTGAAAAGAACAAAAAGTTATTGAAAATCATATTTCATATATAGGTTACACCAACAACAAAGATGGGATTCAGCCGGTTCGTGCGAACCGGTGCTTAAAATATTATGAGTTCGGCGAACCGGTTGTTAAAATTACATAAACCGCTATTCAGACCTGTATTAATTAGCCGACTATCAAACTCCACGAGTATCGCGTGACTCACGTAACTTGTGCATGCATGACAAAGTAATTTGCGCATGTATATAGACTATATATAACTAAACAATTTAGTTTCGTTTGCATAACTGTTACAGTGCTCAAACTGGTCATGACAATGCAAATGTTGAGTTGGACTAGCCTACAATAGGCCTAGTTTTAACTTTTAGTTCTAAATCAAATATTGAATGTTTTTAGATCTAATTTCCTGAAATCACCAGATTAAAGTAAGTGTTTGTTTAAATAAATAATTCAGGTATGGCTACTCGTCTTTGCAAGAAAAATTTTCTGAAGGACCTAGCTTTAATGATTGATATTTTGAATGAAATGTCATTGCTCAGTAATGCCCTTCAAAGCAAGAGGCACAACTTTGTTCAGAGGAGAAAACCTCATAAAGAGGTCTATTAAAGCATTTGAATTGCTTAAGGACAATATAGGGACATTTCAAAAAGAAATTGATGAGAGGGTTGCTTCAAAGAAATCCAGTTTACTGAAAACCACAGATTTGTTAGCCTACCTCGTCAAAAGCTACTGGAAGCAATGATAGAAAATATGAAAAAACGACTGATCGCTGGTGATCATGTTAAAGCAACAAACAATGAGCAGGAAAACTTCCTTGAGCTGTTTAACTCGCCCAACTCATAATATTTTAAGCACCAGTTAGCACGAACCGGTGCGAACACACGATCTGTTTTCATAGAACCTGTTCCTAAAAGATTTGAATCCCACCACTGACCAAGGAGAGGATTAACTTCTTTCAAGTTATATTTAATAATGGTAGAACTGCTGATCAAATGACGTTCAGTAGATGTCGATAAAGACAACAGTACTAGGTTAGGTTGCAGTTGCAGTCCCACAAGGAAACACATTGGACGAACATTAACTGTTTATGAAACAACACAATGAAGATTGATTCTACATTGGGAGTCTCACATTTTGCTTAACTCTAGTTTTATAGTAAGAATCTTTAATGAGTACCTGACATGGTACTGTCAGGTAAAAAAATAAATAATATTTTTGAACATTATTGAAATGTTTCAGTTATCCTGAAATATTTGAAAATTATTGAAATGTTTCATTTATAAAATATCCTTTAACTTCTTCCAGCAATGGAAAAATGAATATGTTAGGAGAGCTATGCTACTTGGAATCCCATTTTAGAATCATAGAACCCTGATCAAAATCAAAATATCCTACTTACGTAACTTGTGCATGTATGACAATGTAATTTGCGCATGTATATAGCCTATATATATAACTAAACAATTTAGTTTCGTTTGCGTAACTGTTACAGTGCTCAAACTGCTCATGACAATGTAGATGTTGAGTTGGTCTAGCCTACATTAGGCCTAGTTAGTTCCCACGAAAAAAGTTATATAAGAGTCCACACATTTCTTTGTATCTAAATGTCTCCAGTTTTATTTCTCTAGCGGATAGACAGACACCCTTTGTATTTTATATATACAGATTATTGAAGTCATCTTCATACAATGCGCTATATTTAGAAATATTGTTATCTATACATTTAGATATATATAACTTTTATATCTACTTTTAGATATAATGGGCTATATTTAGATATAAAAAGTAAAAGTATGTACATTTTACTTAGGTTCTATTAAATGCTAATGAGAGAATATAATGAGGTCTAATTATGATGACTTTGATTTGTAGCTGTAATTTAATTAAATCAATTAGATATGCCCAATCATCAATACTGTGACAAAGTGTGGCACACATATGTAGGTAGGTAGTTACTAACGTATTAATAAATAGGATATTTCGACATTAACTATAATTACTAAGTAACTGGGGTACTTTAGTTAGAAGGGAGAAAGTACAATAGTTCTCACGATGCAGTGCTACAGTAACCCTCAGTGAATCGGAATAAAAAAAAAATGAATTTCCTTTTTCTGAAAAAAACTTTTAAGTGTAACAGAACTAAACAAAATTTCAATTATTTTCGTTATATGAAATTTATTATTAGATAATCTATTATCAATATTAGAATTCTTAGTAATAATGTTTATCATATCTCGTAAAGTTTCTGTAGAGCTCGACCTGTTTCGGGTAAGTCTGGTTTCCATCTTCAAGAGCATCTCCTGGATTTCCTCTTGAAGATGGGAAGCAGAAGGACCCGAAACCGGTCGAGCACGACAGAAACTTTACAAGATATCACAAACATTATTACTAATAATTCTTATATTACTAACTTTTACGTGCTCACCTCTGAACTGATAGGACCGGGGTTCAATCCTCACCTGGCCCTCGATTTATTTACGCGGGAGGTGAATAAATCTGTGCACGTCGTCCCTCGGAGAAGGATGTTAAATCGTCGGTCCCGAGCCTGTACGATGTCAGGTACTCGTTTAAGATCCCTACTCTAAATACATTTGAGTTAGGCAAAATTTAGGACTCCCACTGTAGAATCAATCTTGATTGTGTGGTATCACAAAGGGCCAATGTTGGCCTACGTGTGTTCCTTTGTGGGACTGCCACTGCAACCTAACCTATATTACTAACTTCAGTGGAACTAACCCAATAACTATACTATAAAATATTTTCCCGGACAACGCCGGGTAGATCAGATGGTTTTTTTTCCAAAATTATATTAATAAGTAAGGGAGTTGTACTTTTTCAATAAGAGTAAATCCTTCAAGGTATCAGACATTGCATTCATTATATTCTCAGTAATTCCCAGATGAGTGCTACTTACACTGGTAAAGGTCGACTCAATTCCCTGGAGTACCTTCTTCTTGGGAGCGACATGGCTTTCCTATCTCCAGACAACGCACCTTCTGTTATCGCTTCTGATATAACCTACAAAAACAACCTTTATATCACAATAATCATAAAATAGATTTGACAACAGTTTATTCACAAGGTTTGTTTTCTTGTATTGTGTAAAAATGTTTGTGTAAATTTGGCTAAATTTGTCTATGTCTGTTCTAGAGTTGCAAGTGTTTTCCGTTTGTCCAATGTGTATTATTTCCTTTACTAGTCTCTTTTGGGTGTGTTTTTCTTTGTCTATTATCAGTGGGTTATGAAAGTCAAAGTTATGTTTTTGTGTGTTGGCATGTTTAGTATCATATGGCATCATATAAATATTGGGTCAAGAAAACAAATCATGATATATATATATATATACAGTTGTGTTCTCTAATCGGGGTTCGGTCAATTTTCCAGGATAAAAAATGAAACTCTCGTTGCCAACGTTTCGGTTTTATTTAAAACCTTTTTCATAGGCAGAAGTAAGAATTTTTTAACTAAGAAAATGAAATTTACATTATTTAAAGGAACAACAATGTTAACCGGACAAAACCTTCGACTAGACTTCCTTTAAATAATGTAAATTTCATTTTCTTAGTTAAAAAATTCTTACTTCTGCCTATGAAAAAGGTTTTAAATAAAACCGAAACGTTGGCAACGAGAGTTTCACTTTTTATCCTGGAAAATTGACCGAACCCCGATTAGAGAACACACCTATTATATCAAACGGTCGATATATTATTGAATCTGTTATATATATTATATTATATAATATATATATATATATTATATATATATATATATATATATATATATATTACCTTGACAGCCTGCTCCTTCTTGAGTCTATCCTCGTCACTCTTGCTCCTCACCACCTTCTCTTCAGCCCCCTCCACCTGTCCTGCCTCATCCCCACTCTGTCCAGCAACACCACTCCCCACTCCCACCGCGCCTGCTTGCGGTTCCTTTTCCAACTCCATTCTTATAACTTGATCAAGGTGTACAGTTGAAGCAAGCCGGTAGTCTTGCCTTTTGTCTATTCCTGTTGTAGGCGGTAAAGGAGGACTTACTGGTGAGCCTACCTTGTTAGACACTCTACTACTGCTAGGCTAAAAAAAAAAAATAAAAAAATATATATATAGTGTAAGATCAAAGTTAAAGTAACTCATTATTTGTACAATCTGTAATTGCGTATTATTTACTCATACTGAGGTAAATGAACAAATCAATATTTTAGTTTCCTGTAGTTTTATAGTCTTAATTTTAAATTTATATCCTGAAGATCGTAAACGATCACTGAAACATGTCGATAATTAGTAATGAACTAATTGAAAAGAACCAAGGAGAACTACTTTATGATTTGAGTAATCCTGGATTCAAGATCTATTTCCGGAGACTCGTATTTCCGGAGACTCGAGAAACTTAAGAAACAACTTGTCAATAACAGTGCGACTTATCTTTTTTATATAAATATATATATATATATATATATATATATATATATATAGTAGGTGTGTTCTCTAATCGGGGTTCGGTCAATTTTCCAGGATAAAAAATCAAACTCTCATTGACAACGTTTCGGTTTTATTTAAAACCTTTTTCATAGGCAGAAATAAGAATTTTTTAACTAAGAAAATGAAATTTACATTATTTAAAGGAACAACATTGTTAACCGGACAAAACCTTCGACTAGACTGTCGACTAGAGTCATTAAATTAAAATGCTATAACTAAAAACTAAATGCTATAACTAAAACTAAATGCTATAACTAAATAAATGCTATAACTAAAACCGTTAAAAATCTATATCTTTCAAAACCTATACCTTTCAAAAAGGTCAAAACCTATATCTTTAATTAAATGCTATAACTAGCATTAAATTAAAATGCTATAACTAGCATTAAATGCTAGTTATAATTATTTATGGGTATTTTAAAATAGTATCTTTGAATTTATAATTAAAAGGTCAAAACCTATAATATCTTTCCTCACTTGTTAAACTTATTGTGGTTACAATTCACCCCTTTAAAACCTAAAAGTCACCTCTGGGGGTGAATGCCACCCGCATTGAGAACCCCTTATATAATAACCCTTTATATAATAACCCCTTATATAATAACCCTTTATATAATAACCCTTTATATAATAACCCCTTATATAATAACCCCACCTTTATATAATAACCCCTTATATAATAACCCCACCTTTATATAATAACCCCTTATATAATAACCCTTTATATAATAACCCCTTATATAGACTAATAACAAGTATATCACTAACAGGCATAGGGACAACGAAAGGCTTTGGATGCAAAGGTCTCTCCGTCTTCACATTCCTTCCAACAGGCTGCACTGGTGTGGGCGAAATAGCTGGACTCACAGGAACTGTACTTGATTGACTTACAGTCTCCAATGATACAGTGCCACTTTTCGCTACAGCAGCACCTGCTTCAGGCAGCACTGTACTCACTGCTTCACTCTCCTCCTCTTTCAATGGTAAATCATGATTTTCAACTTCATTTGTTATTGGCTCATGTTCAAGTTGAGCACTAATTGCTTTAGCTGTTTCTAAAACTTCACCAGGTGTTTCTTCAACCTAAATGACAAAAAAAAAATCTTATATTAGACTAACATATCTCCATATAAACAAGTTTTATTAACAATGACTGAATTTTAAAACATAATAACTAAATATAAGAAAGGGCCCACAAGGACTATAAAACTTTATAAATTACACAGAGCACGACACATAAAAAGGAATATAAAGCACCCCTTATAGAATTCTCAATATTTCGAACTGTTGTTCGTCATCAGGAGTAGACTAGAAAAGAGGACGAGGTGAGAAAGATCTCCCCACGTCGAATCATTTTAAAACATAATGTTACTATTATGTAACATTCAATTCAATTCTCCGAAATTCAATCAACTACATTTCAAAGTCGATCAAGTCTCCCCATGAATACATTTGTAAGTTTAGTTCCTCACGTTTCATATATTTTTAATTACATATTATTACTGCAGATGCAGAAACAACATACATAAAGATCCCTTTTCTTCGTAACGACTTACATCTTTCTACCTGATAACAAGGCAGTCGAAATATACTAATGACTTTTTGTGAAATCATTTATGTATGTTATTTCAGTGGCTTTAGTTTATTTTCGTATTAATTTAAAATAATCCAAGTTTAATTTAAAATATTCCCAGTTTAATTTACAAAAATCAACTTTAATTTAAAATAATCCAAGTTTAATTTAAAATATTCCCAGTTTAATTTACAAAAATCAACTTTAATTTAAAATAATCCAAGCTTAAATTCCAATTATTCAAGTTTAATTTAAAATATTCCAAGTTTAATTTACAAAAATCAACTTTAATTTATAATAATCCCAGCTTAAATTACAATTATTCAAGTTTAGTTTAAAATATTCCAAGTTTAATTCACAAAAATTAACTTTAATTTAAAATAATCCAAGTTTAATTTAAAATATTCCAAGTTTAATTTAAAATATTCCAAGCTTAATTTACAAAAATCAACTTTAATTTAAAATAATCCAAGTTTAATTTAAAATATTCCAAGTTTAATTTACAAAAATCAACTTTAATTTAAAATAATCCAAGTTTAAATTCCAATTATTCAAGTTTAATTTAAAATATTCCAAGTTTAATTCACAAAAATCAACTTTAATTTAAAATAATCCAAGTTTAATTTAAAATATTCCAAGTTTAATTTACAAAAATCAACTTTAATTTAAATTAATCCAAGCTTAAATTCCAATTATTCAAGTTTAATTTAAAATATTCCAAGTTTAATTTACAAAAATCAACTTTAATTTAAAATAATCCAAGTTTAATTTAAAATATTCCAAGTTTAATTTACAAAAATCAACTTTAATTTAAATTAATCCAAGCTTAAATTCCAATTATTCAAGTTTAATTTAAAATATTCCAAGTTTAATTTACAAAAATCAACTTAATTTAAAATAATCCAAGTTTAATTTAAAATATTCCAAGTTTAATTTACAAAAATCAACTTTAATTTAAAATAATCCAAGTTTAATTTAAAATTGTTCAAATTTATATTTAAAACAGTTTGTTAACTTGAAAATGCATATATAATACACTGAAATTAAATTCTGAGGTAAAATCGATAAACCAACAAAAGTTTCCACACAAATGAAGTTTTATTCAACGCGTTTCGAACACTTTGTGTTCATTATCAGGAAGACACTATAATACAAATTATATCTAATTAGTTAATTTGTATTATAGTGTCTTCCTGATGATGAACACAAAGTGTTCGAAACGCGTTGAATAAAACTTCATTTGTGTGGAGACTTTTGTTGGTTTATCCATTTTACCTCAGAATGAGTAAATACCACACAATTACGGATTGCACAGCTCATGACTGAAATTAAACTTGGATTATTTTAAATTAATCAGATAAAAAGTTTTATTAAGAGCTGACTACTTATGTATTTGTATTTCAGTTATACATTGTAGTTGTTTTGAAGCTTAAAATTAAAAAATAAAGAAGGAAGAAAATCTTTATAAATAAAATAATGATTTTGTCTGTACATTGCTTAGAACTGACTCATTTCAAGTTATCTTTACGTTTCATACATTGGAGAAACCGAATCCACCCTTAGAAAAATTTCTGTCGGTTTGTCGGTTTGTCCGCTTTGTCACAGGTAAACTCAGCTACCATAAGACATATAAAGCTGAAACTTTTACAGTAGATTTGTGTAGGTCTAACTTAAAATATAGGCTATGAATTGATTGGAAATTCAACGTAGAAGTGAAGTTATGGACGTTTAACGCAAAAATGTTTGTCACAAGTAAACTCAGCCACCATAAGACATAGCGAGCTGAAACATTGACACTGGATTTGTGTGTGCCTAACTTAAAATATGGGCTCTAAATAGATTATTAATTCAGTACAGAAGCGAAGTTATGGGGCTTTTAGCTGTATTTTCCTAACTTCACAGACAAGTTTGTTTTGAAAATACACAGGTGTGGCAAGTAGGTATTGTTAGTTGATTTTAATTTCAATTGAGCATATGAATATATTGCGTATTTGACATCATTGAAATGGTGTTTCACAGAGTTAAGGATGTACTATCTATTGAGAATAAATGTTTTGTAAACGAGCAATTCTCAACTCTTAATATGAACAGGGAGGAAAAATCAACAAACAAGTTCTTACGCTATATGAAGCCGAGGAAAGAACTTACAAGTCAGTAAAGAGATTGGATTAGTGACGAAGAAGCAGTTCATTATCTAATTGAATTTCTTGACTCTGAATTTATTTCTCCTGGACTGCCTGCTCATGAGTAAAAACTTAAAGTAGAGCACCAATCATGCTACAATTTAGTAGCAGTAACAAATTTCATGTTACGAAACATGAGTGCCCCAAAACTGTGCAACGGGACACGACTCTGAGTTCGTGCTCTACACAGATATGCCATAGAGGCGGACATAATGACTGGATGTGGTATTGGGGAGTCTGTGTGTATACTTCACATACCATTGATTCCGAGCCACTGTCTGTTTACGTTGAAATGATTGCAAAGTCGGGTCAGAGTCTATTTCGCAATGACGTTAACTAAGTCGCAAAGGGAGACTTCATCTAACGCAGGAATACAAGGTAGCAAAACCAAGTTTTTCTCACATGGTCAAATGTAGTTTACATGCTCAACGGTCAGAGGTTTCAACTCTTTCTTCTACCATGAACCTGAAGGACAGACAGCTAATGTAGTGTATAAGCTGGAGGCATTTGTTTAACACTGTAGTAATAATGGTATTTTCTACTATTCTATAATTTCTAATGACATTTTGAAATACCAAAAATGACGGAACTTCTGATTCCTCCGTGGTATAGCCGAAAGGCAATAGGCACACGGCAATAAACCAAAACAGGAACTTCTGATTCCGTCAAAGACGGGTACGTTTGCTATGTATTATATATAACTGTCAACTTTTTTTTAATTTAATATTTGCTTAATAAATACACTGGTAATAATGTAAGGTATGGGACCAGAGTATCCCAGTGGTTGCGTGATCGCCGATGACAGTAGTGCAAATGTATTATAAATAAATGTAACAAACAAATATTTTTTTGAATTTAAAATGTGGATAATATAAAAGATGGTAATAAAGTAAAGGGATCTAGCCAGGGTTGCCAGTAGCTTGCTTGCTCGCCGATGACAGTAGTGCAAATGTATTATAAATAAACACAACAAAAATATTTTTTTTTAATTTAATATTTGCGTAATATAAACACTGGTAATAAAGTAAGGTATGGAACCAGAGTAGCCCAGTGTCTTGCGTGCTAGCTTTTGACTGGAGCACGTTAATTAGAACTAACTCATTTCAAGTTTTCTTTACGTTTCATACTTCAGAGTAGCCACATATACCCTTAGAATAATTTCTGTCTGTCGGTTTGTCCACAAAATATTGCTACCATAAGACATATAAAGCTGAAACATTGATTGTAGATTTGTGTATGTCTAACTTAAAATCTAATCTTTGTATACAGAGGCTTTTTTTTAGCACTGTACTAATAATGGTATTTTCTACTATTCTATAACTTCTAATTGTAGTATTAGTATAATACTATAATTGATATTTTGGAATACCAAGTATAATAGAATTTTTGATTCCGTCAAAGACGGGTACGTTTGCTAGTGTTTAATAAAAATATACTGATGCTAATAAAAAATTAACATAAATATATGTATAATAAATTGTTTATTAAAATCACCACGGCAAAATGAAATATGGAAGTCAAAGTAAATATAACCATTGTTATTACAGCAGTGGAGGAAGTAATTTATACAAAGTTTTTCATTAAATTACATTATTTTATATTACATTTCGTCTATTAATAAGCTTGGGTAATGTGAATTAACTGTACATACTTTAAATTAAACTTGAATTATTTTAAATTAACTTGAAAAAGCTGTAGTTTGTGGAATCATTTTATTTCATTTCTAATTATGAAAATAATAATATTTAACATTAAACTAATTAAGTAATCAATAAAAATACATAAATAAGTTATGAAGGAATTTCTACTTACTATTTGAAGTATTATTTAAAGAAATAACTGGTTAACCAATAAACAGGTTAAAATGGACGCGGAGGACTAAACTAGGAGTGTATTCCCGCCTTTTTAGAATGACTGTGATTCTACTCTCCTCAAATCAATGCCATCTAAATTAATTCATTTTAAAATAGTCCCCCTTCTTTCAGTTTTCCTTATATAAACACTATTTTAATATACACATTTGTTAATATATTAAATTTCGTAAAATAAGAAATATGTAATCAATATATACCTTAAATTAATTAGCCAAAATTTTTATTTTAATTAGATTTATTTGAGTATGCCCCACACTAATATTACATGCCTTTTCAATCATAATAAATAAAAATTTTTATAAAATGATTAATTAACGCCAAATTAATAATTAAATATACAATTTACTGCAAAATGTACTAATACAACGCTTAAGATTATGTATTTAACATAAGATTATAAATATTCAATATCAGTTATTAATAAACGATATAAATTCGATATTACTAAAAAAATTTTAGAAAATGATGCAGAAACAAAAAAAATACTTGGAAATTTAGTTAATATAGGAAAAGTGTTTTAATTTTGAAAAATGTTTTAATAACGACACAGAGAGAGACAGAAATACTGTATGACTGCAGAGCATGCCAGCACAGTTAACAGTCACTGCGCAGTCTATCGAAAGGTACAGCAGGCGGCAGCCTCATTGCACATTTCTTTTAAGTATCTGGGCAGTAAATGTGAAAATCCGGTGTTTTTTAATAAAAAACAATCTAAAACTGGTGAAGTGGACTGAAAGATATATTAACATGGCATTAATTGGATAAATATAACCATTTAACTCAGTTTAACTATTTATTATTAACTATTTAACTATCCTATTGGGGTAGTAATGGAGTGATTAAGCGCCTCTAATAGCCTCTAACACTCAACTCCGACTTTCGGCCTTCGCGAGGTTACTGTGTTAGCCTGCTATATGCAGGGACAAACGAAAGAGGAGAAGGTGATCAGGGGCTGGGCCTGACCACCTTCGCGAGGCTACCCTGTTAACCTGCTATATGTAGGGACAGACGAAAGAGGAGGAGAAGGTGATCAGGAGCTGGGCCTGACCACCTTCGCGAGGCTACCCTGTTAACCTGCTATATGTAGGGACAGACGAAAGAGGAGGAGAAGGTGATCAGGAGCTGGGCCTGACCACCTTCGCGAGGCTACCCTGTTAACCTGCTATATGTAGGGACAGACGAAAGAGGAGGAGAAGGTGATCAGGAGCTGGGCCTGACCACCTTCGCGAGGCTACCCTATTAATCTGCTATATGCAGGGACAAATGAAAGAGGAGGAGAAGGTCATCAGGGGCTGGGCCTGACCACTTTGGCGAGGCTACCCTATTAACCTGCTATATGCAGGGACAAATGAAAGAGGAGGAGAAGGTCATCAGGGGCTGGGCCTGACCACTTTGGCGAGGCTACCCTATTAACCTGCTATATGCAGGGACAAATGAAAGAGGAGGAGAAGGTCATCAGGGGCTGGGCCTGACCACTTTGGCGAGGCTACCCTGTTAACCTGCTATAGGCAGGGACAAACAAAGGAGGAGGAGAAGGTGATCAGGGGCTGGGCCTGACCACCTTCGTTTCACATCCTTTCAACTTCCCAAATCCTCTCCTCTTATCCCAGCCCCAATCCAAGCCATTATGCGATCCCTGTCGAAGGATGGATGATACAGGGGTTACTGTATTATGAACTGAGCCTCAAGGGTACTAGGCGACCTTCTTGAGTAAATAGCCTTACTCCGGTATGCGGTGCTCTGGCGGAGCGGACTAAATACTACCGACAAAGCTTACGGGATTTCCCCCCCTGTATAATACTAAGGAGAAAGAATTCCGGAGACTATCCTCTGGAATTGGAGAGTCTAAAAGCGCTAACTAGTGAGTGCCAACCTCCCACAAGTCCACCTAAGGACCTAAGGACCCGAAGAAGGGGTAAGTCACTTTCACTTTGTAAGTATGTCACTTGTGAAAGTCACTTTCTCCCGAAACCTAGGGAATCAAAATGGGAATTATCAATGATGGTTTGTGCAGATTCTGCAAAGAAGAGGAAGAAACACCGTTGCACCTGCTGACTGACTGTCAGACAACTTTCCTGCACAGAGGTAGGGGCTTCGGGACACTCAACAAAACCAGAGAAAAACTTTTACCGCTGGAACCAGCAAAAGTGCTGAGCTTCTTGGAGGCGGTGAAGCTAACTCCTGGTGTATTTTAGTACACAAGGGGGGGAAGTACAATAGTTTTTTTTAAAGCGCAGTGCTATAGTCACCCTCAAATAATAATAATAATAATAATAGCCATTTTATTCATTTTACATGTTTTGTTTTGCATATTTGTCAGGTGAGACACAGGATTACCTGCCTCCCGTAACTGTACGTTCCTTCATTCATGTCACATCAATACGATGTAAATATTACACACATACGTGAAATACATTATTAAACCGCAAGGAAAAGAAGACGTATACCTTTATTTAATAAAAGTGGCCTCAACCATAGTATTCCAAACATGCACAATAATGGGAACAAGCAAATGACATTTGTACGCGAGCAAACTCCAGTTTGTCAGTGATTGCGTAATCTGGAGGGAGGCTCCGGTTGTCCATGCCTCACCTCTCGTCTCCTAAGGAGACTCGGGCCGTCCATGCCTCACCTCTCGTCTCCTAAGGAGACTCGGACCGTCCATGCCTCACCTCTCGTCTCCTAAGGAGACTCGGGCCGTCCATGCCTCACCTCTCGTCTCCTAAGGAGACTCGGGCCATCCATGCCTCACCTCTCGTCTCCTAAGGAGACTCGGGCCGTCCATGCCTCACCTCTCGTCTCCTAAGGAGACTCGGGCCGTCCATGCCTCACCTCTCGTCTCCTAAGGAGACTCGGGCCGTCCATGCCTCACCTCTCGTCTCCTAAGGAGACTCGGGCCGTCCATGCCTCACCTCTCGTCTCCTAAGGAGACTAGGGCCGTCCATGCCTCACCTCTCGTCTCCTAAGGAGACTCCGTTTATTTAAGCAGAAAATTCAGAATTTTCTACACTTTTTAACATATTTTTAAAATGGTCACAATATATTAAGAACACACCAAAATCATAGTCCAGAGGAGACATATTAATACTTGTGTTATATTATTACTATTTCATCTCTTTTTCTTTTCATAGCCTTCCCTGACTGCATGTTACTACTGGCGTGCCATGTGCCTTCCAGGGGTTGTCCACCCCCGCCCTACAACACCATATGTTTAGCTGACTGAATACCTGCTGAGTGTCTGCCTGGGCTTTTCCTTTCCTTGTTCGACTTCTTTCCCTAGGACCAGATCCTTTTCTTCTGTTCGTCTTGCTCTGTGCATCCTCTGGTTCTGAACTCTGTCTTTTGTGAACTGTTGTTGGATGCAGGTTATCGGCGCTTTGTGACTTCACAACATCTCCAACAGCCATCTGTCATAAACAAGTTTCATATATATATATAACAGATTCAACAATATATCGACCGTTTGATATATATATATCACAAGATTTCACGTAAACACGTTAAATAACAATCAATGATCAAACCACAATATGAAATGGGAAAACAAAGCGAAGATCTTTCAACCGTAACAAGCGGTCTTCGTCAGAGTCAGTTGGGTTTTTGACTCTGACGAAGACCGCTTGTTACTGTTGAAAGATCTTAGTCTTGTTTTCCCATTTCTTATTGCGGTTTGATCATTGAATGCTATTACACGTGTTTATGTGAAATAAAAGATATATATATATATATAAACTAGAATTTAAAAAAGAACACATAGAAAGGAAACCACTGAACTCACTACTATATTTCGATGTCCTCGTCTTCAGGAAAAGAAGTGAATCGCTCCAAAGGCTGATAACGACTCATATATATATATATATATATATATATATATAGGTTGGCAGCAAATCTTCTTGGAGGCATATTTTGTTGAAATGAACGGCAGCTTCAGCATTAATGACTTTCAAACTAAGCTGTTCCAGTCTCCTGACAGTCTTAAAAATATAAGGTGGTAATTCCCAAATCAGTTGTCCAAAAAACATTGAGACACTTTTTTGAAACACTTTAATAGTTATCAACAATTTAATTACAATTGAAAACTAACATCAAATGTAAAGTATATAACATATCTTACAAGACCATTATATACTAGCTTTCGAATATTCTATAGTCATCGTCAAGTTGGGTCTTTAAACATTTTTGAAAATTTGCAAATTTTGAAATTTTTAAAAAGCAATGAAACAATATAAACAATTTTGAAATAAACTAAAGAATATAAATAAAAGTTACCAGGTCCAAACAAGTTACTAAATAGAAAACAGTTTGTCATCCTGTCAAACTTTTATTTATATTCTTTAGTTTATTTTCAAATTGTTTAAATTGTTTCATTGTTTTTTAAAAATTTTAAAATTTTCAAATATGTTTAAAGACCCAACCTGACGATGACTATAGGATAGTCGAAAGCTAGTATATAATGGTGTTGTAAGTTATGTTATATTCTTTACATGTGAAGTTAGTTTTCAATTGTATTTAAATTATT
>JAPFBL010000777.1:0-128015 GCA_026182355.1 Hermatobates lingyangjiaoensis
TGCCGGTTGTACATACTCTCAAAAGTTCTTCCATGATATTTCTGCTAAATGGGGGGGAGGTCTACTATTATTAACACGCGTCACAAATTATTTTGATGGTCTCTTCAACTGGCACATTCGTAAAGAGAGATTCGACGTCCAAGGAAGCTACTATTCCTTTCGGTGGATTCATTTTAATTAAGTCCAAAAAATCATCAGTTGACGTCAGCATATATTTCGACGGCATGTAGGGTGTAATTATCTTGTTTAGTTCCTTTGACACGTGGTAAGTAGGGCTAGTTACTTGAGAGATAATTGGTCGAAGTTGATTTCCAGGTTTATGAATCTTAACTGTACCGTATATATAGCCAGGGCTGTAGTCTCCTTTGATGGGTTTTAGCAGTTTTTCACTTTTTCCTTTGTTTGCTTTCATAATCAGTTTGTTAATAGTTGTTTTCAGTTGACTAGTTGGGTTCCTAGTAATTTTCTTGAATTTGGTAGTGTCGCTCAATATTTGATCTAGTTTCCTGTCGTACTCAGAGCGATCCATAACAACTTCCCTATCACGGAGACTTACTATGCACTTAGCCGGAGGTGCTCCTCGGAACCATGCTGAATCTATTCATAAAACCAATATTCGAAGGGAAGACCTTGTGAATAATACAACAATCATACTAAAGGAAAAGGATCCACAAAAATTGCTAATTCTGGAAGCCATTTTAATACAGGAAAGGAAACCGACTCTCAACACTCAACTTAATAGTAGTAGCAGGGTGCTCAAGCTCTTGGCCCCAATAACTTCATCTCCTGGCCACCAGATAACAGTAACCTGCATAACCATGCCCTCTCCATCCCTACAACCAGCCAATCAAACTGATTACCGAAACCCCACCAATTAGACCACTCGTACTGATCAAAAACTGCAGTAAATACCAACAACTCAGCAAAGAACCTCCTTATCCAGAAGATGACTGACGAGCAGTCGAAACATGTCGATAGTAGTGATAATAGTAGTAGTGATAATAGTAGTAGTAGTAGTAATAGTAATAGTACTAGTTGTGACTGTTGTGACAATAGTAAAATTAGTGGAAATGCAAGATGTAAAGACAATGGAACCATTGGAAATGTTCTATTCAATTTAGATGTTTGTACAAGAAGATTATTCAGATCCCTTGAGAAATACACAAGGAAACTAATCAATCGTAAATATGGCGTATTATTTAATCAAACCTGTATATATATATATAAAATATATATATATATATATATATATATAAAGATTTTACATAAACACGTGAAATAACAATCAATGATCAAACCCATTTCCCATTTCTTATTGTGGTTTGATCAAATATATATATATATATATATATATTTGTGCTCATTGTACTTATGTGTCAGAATAATCACCTGTGACTATACAAACATAGAATAAAAGTGTTTGTTTTTTTTTTAGGTGTACTGTACGTACGATTATACAAGAAAGATAGAGGAATCAATGCGTAAAGTAAATGGAATTAGTTTTAAATGAAATTACCATCTTAATGATGTGTGTGTAAGTGTGACCGAGAGGGATTAAGAGGAGGGGGAAAGTGCGAGAGAGTGTGACTGGGTAATGACGTCATCAAGGGAAAACGATATCATTTCGCCATATACATGACCAACATTAATCAACATAAACAAATATATATAGAACATATAGAAAGTACATATCAATGATCAAACCACAATAAGAAATGGGAAAGCAAGACTAAGATCTTTCAACCGTAACAAGTGGTCTTCGTCAGAGTCAAAAACCAACTCAGTTTTTGAAAGATCTTAGTCTTGCTTTCCCATTATCTTATTGTGGTTTGATCATTGATTGTTATTTCACGTGTTTATGTGAAATCTTTTTAAAGTACATATAGAATAGATCAGGGTTGTCCAAAGTCTAGCCCGCTGGCCGCATGTGGCCCGCAACCCCCTTCAATGCGGCTTGCGGCCTCTTCTAGAAAACTTTTAAAAATTAGTATTATTTAGACATCTATTGAGCTATATTCGAAAAAAGTTGTTATTAAGCAAAGCTACACTGCCAATAACTCAATTTTGGCCTCTTCTTTCTGAAGAGAATTATCCTAATTTACACCGTTTTGGATAGCACTTGCTGTCAATGTTTGGCAGTACCTACCTTTGTGGAGCAGCATTTTCCGCAATAAAGTCGATTAAATCCAAAGAGAGGAATCTACTTAATCAAACATCTCTCAAAGCCTGCCATCGTTTAGCCTTAACCTCAGTTGACATTGACACAATGGAGCTGGCTTCTAAAATGCGCGCACAACCCATCCCACTAAATTTTAAGTAAACTGTACCGTTTTTACGTACTTCCTTAAATATTTTTAACGAATATATTTAAGGGTTGATTCTTATCCATACTTGCCAATTCTTTTTTTATGATAAATATGAAGATTCATTTACATGTACGTGTTTTACTTTACATCTGGTACTGCGGCCCGTGATCTAATTTATTTGCCCAATGCGGCCCCTGAGAAGGAGAGATCAAAGAAACAGGAGGGGGAGAGAGAGAGAGAGAATAAAGAGGGGGAGGGAGAAAAATGAGAGAGGAGAGAGGCAGGGAGAGAGAGAAAGACAAAAAAGGAGGAAGAGAAAAATGAGAGGAGAATGAGAGGGAGAGAGAGAGAGAGAGAGAGAGAGAGAATAATAAAAAGTAGAAAGAGGGAAAGAGACATAAGAGGGGCAGAGTGATAATGAGAGGAGAGAGTGAGAGAGAGTAACAATATGAGGGGGGTGAGGGAGGTAGTAAAAGAGAGAGAGAGACAAATTAGGAGGGAGGGAGAGGGAGAAAGACAAAAGAGGAGGAGAGAGTGAGAAAGAGTAAACAATATGAGGGAAGGTGAGGGAGAGATCAAAAAGAGAGAGGAAAGAGTAAGAGGGAGAGATGGAACAAATAGGAGGGAAAAAGAGAGAGAATAAAGAGGGCGAGAGAGAAAAATGAGAGAGGAGAGAGTGAGAGAGAGTAAACAATATGAGGGGGAGAGAGAGAGAATAACAGTAGGAGGGAGGGAGAGGGAGGGAGAGGGAGAAAGACAAAAGAGGAGGAGAGAGATAAATGAGAGGAGAGAGTGAGAGAGAGTAAAAATAGGAGGGAGGGAGAGGAAGAGAGAGAATAGAGAGGGGGAGAGAGAAAAATTGGAGAGAGAGAGAGAGAGAGAGAGTGAAATCGAGTGAGAGAAAAAATTAGGAGGAGGGAAGGGAGAAAGAAAAATGAGAGTGTGAGAGAGTAAACAATATAAGGGAGGGAGAGGGAGAGATAAAAAGAGAGGAAAGAGGGAGGGAGAGATAAAAAAGAGAGATGAAAGAGTGAGAGGGAGAGAGCGAAAATATTTGAGGGAGGGAGAGAAAGAATAGAAGTCAGAGAGAAGATAGTGTGTGAGAGAGAGCGAGAGAGAGAGAGAATAAAGAGGGGGAGAGTGTAAATGAGAGAGGAAAGAGTGAGAGGGAGAAATAGTAAACCATAGGGGGAGAGAATAAGAAAATGAGAAAAAATAGGATGGAGGGAGGGAAAGTGGGGGAGAGTGATAAGATAAGGACGTCAACCGGCATCCTACCATGCTATGGTAAGGGTATTCATGGAGTCACCCAACCAAAAGGTTACTACTTCCCAACTTAGCTTAGCTTTGGTGATATAAGATATTCTGGCACATATATTGAAAAAATGTAATTGTATTACAAAGATTAACATGTCGTTGTTTTTGTTGTTGTTGTTGTGATAAGAAATGAAGGTTTATATTATGATTAATAGACGTGGGACGGACTTGTTTGATTAAATGAGCCGCAGAGTCGCAGACCTTATAGGAGAGAGTGAGAGTGTGGGAGGATGGGCGTGGGAGAGAGAGTGACTGAACTGGGTGTGACGTCATGAAAGGCAAGAGTGAGTGAGTGTGTCAGGTATATATATATAGGAGTCGAGAGAGAGAGAGAGAGACAGAGAGGGTAAATGAATCAGGAGGACGTAGGAGAGTGTGAACGAACTCTCAAACATGACGTCATCAATCGGAAGGCACAACACAGTGTGTCAGTTTTTTGACACCAATCGATACCAGCCTCATTGTGTCTTCATATAAGGGATATATATAAGTCATCGTTAACACACATATCACAGTCTTTACATATACATACATCCTTACACATACAATAATACACATATATACATTGATCAAACCACAATAAGAAATGGGAAAACAAGACTAAGACCTTTCAACCGTAACAAGCGGTCCTCGTCAGAGTCAAAAACCTATCTGAGGATTTCTGACTCTGTCAGAAACGCAATACACAATATACGGTTTGATCATATATATATGATCAAAACAAAATAAGAAAATGGGAAAACAAGACTAAGATCTTTCAACCGTAACAATCGGTCTTCGTCAGAGTCAAAAATCCAACTGATTGTTACCTCGGTTGGTTCAGCATCATATGGCTTGTCCAAATGGTTAGTAAGTGTTTTAAGCCCATTAATTGGAAAAATTTCAGGCAGCCATATAAAAAACAATGTTGATTTAATTAAAAAATTAAAAAGCGTCAGTTGAGTTTTTGACTCTGACGAAGACCACTTATTACGGTTGAAAGATCTTAGTCTTTTATTTTCCCATTTCATATTCTGGTTTGATCGTTGATTGTTATTTCACGTGTTTATGTGAAATCTTTATATATATATACCTCATTAAATATCTTGCCAACATTAAGTTTAGTATGTTTCCTACATACCTTTTCAAGATTTCGAATGCTACTTTTCCATCTTTGTGGTATCATATAAATTAACTCTCCGATTTTTTTATTTTTATATGTATTTTCCATATTACATAGGTCCGACGTTTCGGTCTACGTTGACCATTATCAAGGATTCTTTATACAAGGTTTTTTTACAATTCTAATAAATACTTATTTACAATAACAATTACATCACTTCTATGAAACAATTACATCAATTCTATCAATTAGTTATTCTAACTAATAATAAAATATACTTTTAAAATCAATACCTTAATAAACATAAGTAACAGGTTTGTTACAAAATTCCCTACATGAACTTTTACAGAACATTATTTAAATCACTATTTAGTTATGTTTTTTTCACGAATGTAACTTTAAAATTCTGGAAAAACAACTGGACTGATCATTAAGGTTCGGCTTCTTTTCCTTTATACATAATGATTCAATTATATGCAGCCTCGTGTGGTTATTATCTCCATGTAATACTTCAATGTTGTCTTCGATATGTTGTCTTCTATAATCTTTAGTTATATATATATATATATAATTAAAGTTACATCTAGAGAACAAAAGAAAGAGGACTAACACTCACGAATCTCAATCATTTCGGCGTCTTGCCGTCTTCAGGAGAGAAGAAGAAAATAAAAAGGAGAAGGAATGAAGGAACGGAGACGTAAATGATTCCACTGAACGATACAAACAACGATATATATATATATATATATCCACTCGAAATTCGAAAAAACCATCCAAACTGGACGCAATCGGCGTGCTTGGTCGCCCATTCTCTTTTCTCCTGAAGACGGACCATCCGAAAATTTGAGTTTGTAAGTGTGTCTCTTACTCTGTGTGTTGCTTTTCTTCGTTTTTGAGTTGATATATATATATATATATATAGAGAGAGAGAGAGAGAGAGAGAGAGAGAGAGAGAGAGAGAGAGAGGGGGGGGGAGGGAGGGAGTGAGGAGTGTGTGAGTGAGAAATAGATTGAGAGAGTGAGAGTGAGTTTGAGTGAGAAAGAGAGAGAGAGAGAGAGAGAAGCAGAAGTGAGAGTTGAGTTTCGAAAGGGAATAGAAGTATATGAAATTAGGAAGTAGAAAGAGACGCTATAAAAGGAGTTAAAGGAAGAAATAAAAAGAGAATGATATTAGTTGGGGAAGTACTAGAGAAGAATGGACTGAGAAGTGGAGGGGGAAAGGAGAGGCCTTGTGCAGGAGTGTGTCACCAAGGCCTATCAGGAAGCGAGTCTAACGAATGAGAGGAACAGAGAAAGGGTGAGGGGCTGTCGGGGTGAACGAGTGTCAGTGAGAGGGAGAGTGTGTTAAGGTATCAGCAGTACCCAGAAGGCTATTATTTGCTTTTAAATATATATATATATAAAATAAATTCAAAGCGAAGGAAACACACAGAAAGACACAGACATAACTCACATCGATATTTCGACCATCGTCGTCATCAGGAGGTGTGAAGAGCGAAGAGTCCCGCAGGAAGACAGGGCGGTACTCAGTACCTCTGCGGGATGCGGAGTACCGCCCTGTCTTCCTGTTCAGGGACTCTTCGTTCTTCACACCTCCTGATGACGACGATGGTCGAAATATCGATGTGAGTTATGTCTGTGTCTTTCTGTGTGTTTCCTTCGTTTTGAATTTATTTTATTTTAAAAAAGTCCGCTGGACCGTTTCTTTTAATTGTATATATATATATATATATATATATATATATATATATTATTGAAAATGACACCAAATTTAGCTGATACCTGTTTCTTAACAAGTTTCTCAATTTTTCTAAATAACACTCTCGTTATTTCGTCTACACAATAAAGTACATCTCCTATGGTCGACATGTTTTGAATGATCAACATTCATCATCAGGACGTGAATAAGATCTAAGGTGAAAAATCTGGTTTATTATATACATGGAGAAGGTAGAAGGGGTTGTTTTCCATAAAGTTTAAGAAATGGTGGGCGTTTCTTATATATATATATATATAAACTAGAATTTAAAAAAGAACACATAGAAAGGAAACCACTGAACTCACTACTATATTTCGATGTCCTCGTCTTCAGGAAAAGAAGTGAATCACTCCAAAGGCTGATAACGACGCACATATATATATACATATATATATATATAATAGGTGTGTTCTCTAATCGGGGTTCGGTCAATTTTCCAGGATAAAAAATCAAACTCTCGTTGCCAACGTTTCGGTTTTATTTAAAACCTTTTTCATAGGCCTACAAACAAAGGATAATAAGAAATCACATATCAACATCAAACATATACACAATATGAAAATGGATTGTTACAACTCATGAATATTACAAGCAGAAATATTTCAGAGATACATAAAACAATATTACTTACAGAAGTAAGAATTTTTTAACTAAGAAAGGATTTATTTAGTTCCCTTGAGTGAACAGTGTTGATGTTATTTGTAATGTTATCTTATTAGTCTAGTCGAAGGTTTTGTCCGGCTAACATTGTTGTTCCTTTAAATAATGTAAATTTCATTTTCTTAGTTAAAAAATTCTTACTTCTGTAAGTAATATTGTTTTATGTATCTCTGAAATATTTCTGCTTGTAATATTCATGAGTTGTAACAATCCATTTTCATATTGTGTATATGTTTGATGTTGATATGTGATTTCTTATTATCCTTTGTTTGTAGGCCTATGAAAAAGGTTTTAAATAAAACCGAAACGTTGGCAACGAGAGTTTGATTTTTTATCCTGGAAAATTGACCGAACCCCGATTAGAGAACACACCTATTCTATCAACCGGTCGATATATTATTGAATCTGTTATATATATATATATATATATATATATATATATATGTGTGTGTGTGTGTGTGTGTGTGTTCTATTGAAACCTATGCCTATTTCCAGTTTAACACCATTTCCAATTAATTTTTCCAATTTTCTCACCTCTGACTTCCATAAGTATCTTGTCCCGAAATTATGAAAGTCTGAGGTGAAGAAACTACAAAAATTAAATCGAAAAGGTGTTAAACTGGAAATACGCATAGGTTTTAATAAAACTTGTATAAATGAAGGCCTGCTCCCCAAATATACGAACATATATATATATATATATAATATATATATTATATATATAATATATAATATTGAAAAAAGACAACAAATAGAAAAAGCGAGAAAACTTACTGGATCTATATTTCGAACTGAAGTTCGTCGTCAGGGGGAAGAAGGGAAGAAGAAGACGCTCGTACCTCTTCTTCTTCCCCTCTTCTTTCCTTTTCTCCCTGACGACGAACTTCAGTTCGAAATATAGATCCAGTAAGTTTTTTCGCTTTTTCTACTTGTTTTCTTTTTTCATTTATATATCTGTCCGGTTTGGACCATTTTAATGTTTTGATTCTCTCTCTCTCTCTCTCTCTCTCTATATATATATATATATATATATATATATATATATATATGGTGAAATCTACGTGAGGTGTCTGGATCTGATATCTGATTGGTTCAAGACCGGACCGGGAAAACTCGAAGTGGATAAGTCGACATCGCACGGCAACTGTTTATTTTCTGAGGGAGTGCGAGCCCTTTTACTTTTTGCTGTGTCGGCGGAGATGACTCCATGGATGAGAAGAACCGCTGTACGTGACTTCGATGAGAGCTAGCCTTCAACTGGAAAAAATGAGTCAACCTTATATGGTCCAGCATCAACCAATCATATATATATATATATATATATGTGTGTGTGTGTGTGTGTGTGTGTGTGTGTGTGTATGTGTGTGTGTGTTCTATTAAAAAGTATGCCAATTTTCACTTTCGTTCGTTTTCTATTTAATTTCTCAAGTTTTCTGAACTTGGTTTTCAACATTTCAGGTTAATTAAACACTCACTCTCCGAAAGATTTATTCGTTAATTCATCATGGTAATCCAATAATATGTTATAACAACAACCAAAAAATGAAGTTCTGCTCCCAAAATATACTAATATATATATATATATATATATATATATATATATATAATACCAATAAAAGAAACGGTCCAGCGGACTTTTTTACAATAAAATAAAAAACGAAGGAAACACACAGAAAGACACAGACATAACTCACATCGATATTTCGACAATCGTCGTCATCAGGAGGTGCGAAGAGCGAAGAGTCCCGCAGGAAGAGTCCCGCAGAAGACAGGGCGGTACTCAGAGTACCGCCCTGTCTTCCTGCGGGACTCTTCGCTCTTCGCACCTCCTGATGACGACGATTGTCGAAATATCGATGTGAGTTATGTCTGTGTCTTTCTGTGTGTTTCCTTCGTTTTTTATTTTATTGTAAAAAAGTCCGCTGGACCGTTTCTTTTAATTGTATATATATATATATATTCACTGATAAAACGAAATACGATCCAAACTGGACACAATACGAGTTCGAGATTAACAAAGAACAACACACAAAGTAGGGAAACACACTTACAGACTCAAATTTTCGGGTAATCCGTCTTCAGGAGAAAAGAGAATGGGAGACCAAGCACGTTGTAGGCGCAACGGCAAGTAACCAACCCGGCAACCGCCAGTGCTGTCAACCGTACCCGGTCTTAAAGTATAAAATTAGGATAAGATATAAACAGAAGCTCAGATAAGCAGTACTGGTTGGGTAAAACTATAAGTAGGTGAAAAATTATAAACAATATAAGATAAAAACAAACTATAAGAAACAAAAATAATGATAGAGAAAAGAAGAAAAAATAAATAAATAAAATAAATACAATACAAAAAACTTGCATTGGTTGTTTTAGTAAATAAAAGATAGAGACTGAATAAAAGGGTAAGTATGGGAAACTAGTTAAGAATAAGAATTTAGAAAAATAAAATAAAATAAAATAAAATTTTTCTAAATTCTTATTCTTAACTAGTTTCCCATACTTACCCTTTTATTCAGTCTCTATCTTTTATTTACTAAACAACCAATGCAAGTTTTTTGTATTGTATTTATTTTTATTTATTTATTTATTTTTTCTTCTTTTCTCTATCATTATTTTTGTTTCTTATAGTTTGTTTTTATCTTAAATTGTTTATAATTTTTCACCTACTTATAGTTTTACCCAACCAGTACTGCTTATCTGAGCTTCTGTTTATATCTTCTCCTAATTTTATACTTTAAGACCGGGTACGGTTGACAGCACTGGCGGTTGCCGGGTTGGTTACTTGCCGTTGCGCCTACAACGTGCTTGGTCTCCCATTCTCTTTTCTCCTGAAGACGGATTACCCGAAAATTTGAGTCTGTAAGTGTGTTTCCCTACTTTGTGTGTTGTTCTTTGTTAATCTCGAACTCGTATATATATATATATATATATGAACATATAAGCCACAAGGAAAAAGTAAAAAAAAAAAAGAAAATGTGCTCTAAGGCCTTTGAAATATATATGTCATCAGAGAGCAACTAAAGATTGATAACAACAAAGGTTACAGGTTTGTTACAAAAAACAAAATATGGGGAGATACTACAAAACACATATTAAAATATAAAAACTTATAAAATACAAGCTAAAAAATAAAAAAACAACAAAGGAAAAAAAAACAAAAAACAAAATACTAGGTACCAAATGGAGAAACATCAGTTCGATTAGAGCTCATATTGTAAGGTTTAAAACATCAAGAGGTCCAATTTGTCTGACTATACCTTTAACTAAAACATTATCTGATTTTAAAAGTCCTGGAATGCTGTTGATAAGGTTTACAAAACAATATTTGAACACAACACTTTCCACAAGGTTCCTTTAAATGTCTGAAGCAATATATATATATATATATATGTATATATATTGATAAAAGTATCGACACGTGGAATAGAAACAAAACTATAGTTTATCAAGACTGGGTCAGTTCTTCAGGTTCAAATTAAACTCTCATTGACAACGTTTCGGTTTTTATTTAAAACCTTTTTCAAAGGCCTATGGGAAACAAAAACCAAAACGTTGGCAATGAGAGTTTAATTTGAACCTGAAGAACTGACAGAGTCCTGATAAACTATGGTTTTGTACATATATATAAATATATACCATAATATATATATATATATATATATATAATATATGATCAAACCACAACAGGAAATGGGAAAACAAGACTAAGATCTTTCAACCGTAACAAGCGGTCTTCGTCAGAGTCAAAAACCCAACAGTTGGGTTTTTGACTCTGACGAAGACCGCTTGTTGCAGTTGGAAGGATCTTAGTCTTGTTTTCCCATTTCCTATTGTGGTTTGATCATTGATTGTTATTTCACGTGTTTATGTGAAATCTTTTTATATATATATACAAAACTGTAGTTTATCGGGACTCGGTCAGTTCTTCAGGTTCAGGTTGAGTCCCGATAAACTATAGTTTTGTTTCTATTCCATGGTTGATGCTTTTATAAATATTTATATATATATGTTGGGATACTTAGGGAGCAGACCTTCGTTTTAAACACATTTCGTTAATTGGAAGACTCATATAAAACAATTAGAGGAGGAATGTACGAAAAACATACAGGATTGGAAATATGCCAGTCATTTAACGAAATATATATATATATATATATAAATACAAAATTTCACATAAACACGTAAAATACATATACATAAACACGTGAAACACATAAACACATAAGCCACAACATGAAATGAGGAAAACAAGACTAAAATCTTTCAACCGTAACAAGCAGTCTTCGTCAGAGTTGGGTTTTTTGACTCTGACGAAGACCGCTTGTTACGGTTAAAAGATCTTAGTCTTGTTTTCCCCATTTTCATATTGTGGTTTGATCATTGATATATATATATATATATAAACAAAGTATTTTGATAATAACAAGAATTGTTGTATGGTTTGTGGAATACCTGGTGCGTAGATAGCCGCTGAACTATGATGTACGGACGGAGTGACAATAGAATCAAAGTTATAAATCACAACAGATGAAGTTCACTTGCGGCTTGCCAGTTAAAGCTAGTGATTTTTGTTTCGTTTTTTTGGTTTTTATTTTTTTGGAATTTGATGTGGAATGGACCAAAGGTATGCACAAGAGGATACCGGGAAAGGTTATAAAGAGAGACTGAGATAGACATTCCTTTGTGTGTAGCAGTAGTGGTGGTTTGGTGGTGGGGTGGGGAGAGAGAGAGAGAGAGAGAGAGTGAGTGAGGAGATGAGATTGGCTCTGTAGTTGAATCAAAACCACGCCTATGCGCCTTGTCTGTGATTCAGGAATGGACCATGGGAGGGGGAGGGGGGCTTAGTGGGGAGGGGGGGTAGAAGACGACTGGACTGACACGTGGGTAAGAGTTGACTTGGCCTGCAAAAACCGATTCGGCGCGCTCTCCGCACAAAACCACAACAAATACACAACTCCTAAAATAATAACACACACACAAGGTTTAAATTATTCAAAGTTCAATGTATAAATGAATTCATAATCTCTTGTCTATTATACATCTATCTGATGGCTCTAACTCTTCCAAAAAAATTTCAACTCTCGGCTCCGAGCTCGACAAACTACTCCGGCTCCATCTAATAGTTTAGTATTGGCTCCAAATCTACGAAAAACCTTTGGGTCCGAGCTCTATTTCCTACTCCGGATCCATCTAATAGTTTAGTATCGGCTCCAGATCTACAAAAAACCTTTGGGTCCGAGCTCTAGTTCCTACTCCGGCTCAATCTAATGGTTTAGTATCGGCTCCAGATCTACGAAAAACCTTTCGGTCCGAGCTCTAGATCCTAATCCGGCTCAATCTAATAGTTTAGTATTGGCTCCAGATCCACCAAAAACCTTTGGATCCGAGCTCTATTTCCTACTCCGGCTTCATCTAATAGTTCAGTATTGCCTCCAGATCTACCAAACACCTTTGGGTCCGAGGTCTATTTCCTACTCCGGCTCCATCTAATAGTTTAGTATTGGCTCCAGATCCACCAAAAACCTTTGGGTCCTAGCTCCAGTCCCAGCTCCATCTAACAGTTTAGTATTGGCTCCAAATCTACGAAAAACCTTTGGGTCCGAGCTCTATTTCCTACTCCAGCTCCATCTAATAGATTTGTATTGGCTCCAGATCTACCAAACACCTTTGGATCCGAGCTCTATTTCCTACTACGGCTTCATCTAATAGTTCAGTATTGGCTCCAGATCCACCAAAAACCTTTGGGTCCGAGCTCTAGTTCCTACTCCGGCTCAATCTAATGGTTTAGTATCGGCTCCAGATCTACGAAAAACCTTTCGGTCCGAGCTCTAGATCCTAATCCGGCTCAATCTAATAGTTTAGTATTGGCTCCAGATCCACCAAAAACCTTTGGGTCCGAGCTCTATTTCCTACTCCGGCTTCATCTAATAGTTCAGTATTGGCTCCAGATCTACCAAACACCTTTGGGTCCGAGGTCTATTTCCTACTCCGGCTCCATCTAATAGTTTAGTATTGGCTCCAGATCTAGCAAACACCTTTGTGTCCGAGCTCTAGTTCCTACTCCGGCTCCATCTAATAGTTTATTATTGGCTCCAGATCTAGCAAACACCTTTGGGTCCGAGCTCTAGTTCCTACTCCGGCTCCATCTAATAGTTTAGTATTGGCTCCAGATCTACGAAAAACCTTTGGGTCCGAGCTCTAGTTCCTACTCCGGCTCAATCTAATAGTTTAGTATTGGCTCCAGATCTACGAAAAACCTTTGGGTCCGAGCTCTATTTCCTACTCCGGCTCCATCTAATAGTTTAGTATTGGCTCCAGATCCACTAAAAACCTTTGGGTCCGAGCTCTATTTCTTACTCCGGCTCCATCTAATAGTTTATTATTGACTCCAGATCTACCAAACACCTTTCGGTCCGTGCTCCAGTTCCGGCTCCATTTAATAGTTTAGTTCTGCCTCCAGATTTACCGAAAACCAGTGCGACCTGGCGTACCGGAGTCCTCATGGAGACACCCAGGTACGCCCGGGAATAATGGAGTTCAGGTGCACCCGGCCATACTGGTGTACACGTCAAGAGCTAACGTGTGCCTTGGCCTACAGGTGTGATCATAAAGATACTGGCGTGCTCAGGAATGTACTCTGGTGTACCTCTTACATGGATAAACCATATTATATAAGAATATTTAATAAATTTGAGTGAATTAATATTGTTTAATCTCAGGTAAGCTCTTTCCATTGGGGGGCCAGGTTACCTCAGTGGTAAACGTGCTCACCTCTGAACAGGTAGGTCCAAGGTTCGATACCCACCTGGCCCTCGATTTCTTCTCGCGGAAGGTGAATAAATCTGAAAGGATGTTAAGCTGTCGGTCCCGAGCCTGTACGATGTCAGATATTCATTGATCCCTAGTCTAAATACATTTGCCTAGGCAAAATTTAGGACTCCGAAAGTAGAATCATCGATCAAATAAATAAACCGTGAAGGTATGACGTTTTTAACCCGCTAGGAGATCGGTTTAAAAATAAAGTCTACCATATTTAAGAAAAGTCTACGTCAGTTGACATTTCAAATGACATTGCCACAATCCTTAATAAGGATACGAAATCCTACGCCTTTCAATTTCCTGGAGTATTAAAGCAGTAATTACCGACCTTTCTCTTAACAGGGTCATTACCGTGGAAAATAGAGTTCATTCAAAGCTTCTCTTGTTGCCAGTATAGTATGTGGAAAGATTTGTGAATTACACTCGGGGCTGAGAATCATTATAAGGGCTATGGCTCCAGTTATGTAGACAATCGTAATAATAGCTATGGCTCCGGCTACGTAGACAATCATAATAATGACTGTAACTCCGGCTATGTAGACAATCGTAATAATGCCTATGGCTCCGGCTATGTAGACAATAATAAGAATGACTATGGCCCCGACAACGTAGACAAACATAATAATGGCTATGGCTCCGGCTACGTAGACTATAATATTAATGGCTATAGCTCCGACTACGTAGTCAATCACAATATTGGCTATGGCTCCGGATCCCTAGTCAATCATAATAAGGGATATGGCTCCAACTCCTTAGTAAATCATAATAATAACTATATCTCCGTAGTCAATCATAATAAGGTCTATGGATCCGGCAACGTAGTCAATCATAAAGGGCTCCTGTTCAGGCTACAGCTCCGGAGTCGATCATTATAATGTCATATGTCATTTGACATATATATATATAATATATATGTCATATATGACATTATATCTCATATCATTATAAGGCTATGGCTTTGACTCCTTAGTCAATCATAATAATTGCTATATCTCCGTAGTGAATCATAATAAGGTATATGGATCCGACTCCATAGTCAATCGTAATAAGGGCTCCTGTTCAGGCTCCAGATCCGGAGTCAAACATTATAAGGGCCATGAATCAGACTCAGTTCTCAATCATAATAAGGGCTCCTGCTAGGTCTCCGGCTTCGGAGTCAATCATTATAAGGGCTATGGCTCCGACTCCTTAGTCAATCATGATAATGGCTATATCTCCGTAGTGAATCATAATAAGGTATATGGATCCGACTCCGTAGTCATAGGTAATAAGGGCTCCTGTTCAGGCTCTAGCTCCGGAGTCAATCATAATAAGCCAGCTCCAATTCTTGCTCTGTTCAAAATTATATAAATGACGCAAAAATGCTCGTCTTGGACGAGTACTTATCAAAAATTCGGAGATGATACATGGTACTCCAAAATATCATTAGAAACCATAGAATAGTAGAAAATATCGTTATTAGTACAGCGTTAAGTAAATGCATCTGTATACACCACAATTGAGTAGTAATGGAGTGATTAAGCGCCTCTAATAGCCTCTAGCACTCAACTCCGATTTACGGCTTTCGCGAGGCTACCCTGTTGACCTCCTAAATGCAGGGACAAACGAAAGAGGAGGAGAAGGTGATCAGGGGCTAGGCCTAACCGCCTTCGTTTCACAACCTTCCTAATCCCCAAATCCCCTCCTTCTATCTCAGCCCCAATCTAAGGTGTTATGCGATCCGTGCTGAAGGATGGATGATGCAGGGGTTACTGTATTATGAATGGAGCCTCAAGGGTACCAGGCGACCCCTTTGAGTAAATAGCCTTACTCCGGTATGCGGTGCTCTGCCGGAGCAGACAAAATACCACCGACAGAGCTTCAGGGATTTTCCACTGTATGATACTAAGGAGAAAGAGTCTGTAGACCATCTTCCGGAAGCACAGAGGGTCCAAAAGCGATAACCAGTAGGAGCCAAACTCCCACAAGTGGACCTAAGGACTCCAAGAAGGAGAAAAGAAGTTACTTTCCCCTGAAACATAGGGAGCCTGAATGGACATTATCAATGATGGTTTGTGCATATTCTGCAAAAAAGAGGAATAAACACCGTTGCACCTGCTGACTGACTGTAAGGCAACTTTGCTGCACAGAGGTAGGTGCTTCGAAACACTCAACAAAACCATAGAAAAACTTTTACCGCTAGATCCACCAAAACTACTGAGCTTCTTGGAGGCGTACTAAGCTAACTGCTGGGGTACTTTAGTACAGAAGGGGGGAAATACAATAGTTTTTTATTGAAGGCACTGTACTATAGTCACCCTCAAATAATAATAAAAAAAATAAAACAAGCATGATATTATGTTTACTTATAGTAAAGTTGAGTGTAGGCCACTCCAGATTAAATAGCAAATAAATACGAAAACATGAAAAATTAAATCAAACAACTGTTCAAGAGCAATTATACCCAAAGTTTTCCCCTCAAATTACAAAGTTAAGTATTTCATATGTCCGAAAAACTTTAAAATGTATATTTTATTCCAAATTGATAAATAAAGTGGATTTTTTTTTAATAGGAAATATATACGGAAACAGGAAAATTGGAATCAAGGCTATTTTTAACATTGTTTTCCATGAGGAAATATATCACAATAACTAAACAAGTTATGTTGGATTAGATTATATCAAATCAGAAAAGTCCCGTTATTTAATATAAGAAAATCATGATTTATTGTATTTCTGATTTAACAACAGCTGTCTATAAACAAGACATTGTTAAATAACAAAATTATCTGTTATTTATTAAAAGGAAAAACCTTTAAAAAACTTATTACGTTCTTGATTTCCCTATTCTAATGCAGTTGATATAAGATACGAAATATTATGATATGAATTTATCTATATTAGGGGAATTTCAAAACTTACGTTTTCACAAAAAAAAAAAGTTTAATATGAAAACTAACAAGGCGTTTCAAACACTTAATGTTCTTCTTCAGGTTTACATCTACATTCTTCAAGATAAAAAGATTTCACATAAACACGTGAAATAACAATCAATGATCAAACCACAATAAGAAAATGGGAAAGCAAGACTAAGATCTTTCAACCGTAACAAGCGGTCTTCGTCAGAGTCAGTTGGGTTTTTGACTCTGGCGAAGACCGCTTGTTACGGTTGAAAGATCTTAGTCTTGCTTTCCCATTTTCTTATTGTGGTTTGATTATTGATTCTCTAAGATGTTGATCTATCGGATTTAGGAAAGACTACTAGCTTAGATCTACATTTCAAAAGTGCAGATGTAAACATGAAGAAGAACACTAAGTGTTCGAAACGCATTGTTAGTTTTCATATTAATTTTTTTTGTGTAGAGACGTAATGAGACGTTTTGAGATACCCTGTTATGAGTAAATACCACACTATAACATAAGTAATGAATTTACCCGTGGTAATATACTGTTACTTGGACTTACAACGTTAATTCGTTCCGGGACCGATTTATATATTAAAATTTGTCGTATATCGAGACTAATTATTCCATAACAATATATTATAATTCGATTGATTTGTCCCATCGCCCAAAAACCTAAGATAAATCCTTAATAAATACTGCATAAATAACAATTACACATATTTATAAAAGTCCAAACCACAAATCTCTCTCTCTCTCTCTCTCTCTCTCTCTCTCTCTCTCTCTCCCTCCTCTCTCTCTCTCTCTCTCTCTCTCTCTCTCTCTCTCTCTCTCTCTCTCTATCTATCTATCTATCTATCCATCTATCTATCTATCTATCTATCTATCTATCTATCTATCTATCTATCTATCTATCTATCTATCTATCTATCTATCTATCTCTCTCTTTCTATTTCCCCTCTTTCTCTCCCCAGAGAATGAGAGGAACAGACTAAGATCTTTCAACCGTAACAAGCGGTCAACGTCAGAGTCAAATCTCAACTAATACATCTATATAAGTAGAAATGAATCAAATAGGGCAAATTTAAAACAAATAAATTATAAATAAATAAGAAATAAAACATAGAACATCGCTTTACTATAGAGACTGGTAGATAAACGTATGGAGGTAGAGGATACGACTGGACGTAGAGTGTACCGTAACTTACACTATGAAACTTAGCTTATTTATTTTTCTTGTTATAAATTTTATGGTCCTCTTAAAAGTAAAACGGAACCCAGCTTTTCGACTACGTCTGTCTAGAGAGAGAGAGAGAGAGAGAGAGAGAGAGAGAGAAAGAGGAGAGAGAGAGAGAGAAAGAGGAGAGAGAGAGAGAGAGAGAGAGAGAGGAGAGAGGAGAGAGAGAAGGGGGAGAGAGAAAGAAAAGGGGAGAGAGAGAGAGATTTGTTAATGATGTTTTTACTTTACCTATATGTTTTGAGGTAAAGTAAACTCATATGTCTGAGGTCCCAGAAGTCGTTTTATGAAGTTTCTTCGATGATGTCGTGTGTGTGTGTGTTGTACTATTGCTTGTTATTTTAATTTACTATAACTAAACAATAGTGGATCGTGAAAGAAATATATCTCGAGATTTTGACGGAATCATGTGTTTTGAGGTCCCAGAATTCATTTTATAAATGCTTCATCGTATATCGTATTTCGGGCAAATCATCGTATATCGAAACAAATATTGGTTTTGTAATTTACAAAAAATATAACGATTTTTTTTGCTCGTATTTCGATAAGTTTGGAAATCAATGAAACACAATATTCAAAAACATGAAAATCCCCCCCCCCCAACCCTATTCAAGTTTACAAAAATATATTTTTATTATATTTCTAATGTAGTGCAATCAGTTATTATATGATATTTACTCATTGTATGGTAAAAATCTAATGAAATGGTCTCCACATATAAAAATTTTAATGATATAAACAACGCGTTTTGAACACGTAGTGTTCTTCCTCAGGCACTCATCCTTAGTTAATGCCTGAGGAAGAACACTACGTGTTCGAAACGCGTTGTTTATATCATTAAAATTTTTATATGTGGAGACCATTTCATTAGATTTTTACTCTACAATTTTTATTATAATATTAATCAATGCAAAATCAGTTTGATTAGCATAGAACCTTGCAGTAATACAAAAAGAAAAAAAATTAAAATGAAATAACTTTCCTTGTGAAAGAAAATACAGACATAATTTCACTTTTTCTTCAATTGTATAAGGGTCTCACAAAGTGTCTACTGTGAGAGAGTGAGAGAGATATTCAATTAGCTGCTCTATTCCCACACAAGGGAAGGCCTCTTGTTAGAAACGGGAAACTTCCCACATAAGGCTAATCTATACACACGTCATATTAATTAGTGTTAAAACAAACCAACCACTTTTTTTCCTTGATAAATCACCTTCCTTTACATTATATATATAATATATATATATATATATATATATATAAACGAAGGTCTGCTCCCGAAATATACGAATTTAAGACTTTATGACCCAGCAGTCCATAGAGAAAAATTCACTCTAGAATATAAAAATAATCTCCTTTCTTATGAGATAGATAAGCAGACGAAACAGCTGGCAGAGTGTGAAGAGGAAGCACAAGGAACTCTACACTTGGTAACCATTGCCTGTGTATAACCTCTCCTTGTCATCTAACCATTTTTAGTTATCACAAAAATTAAGGCGTGGAATGTAATATGTAGTGTTAATTTAATTATAAATGTTTTTAAGTTATGTTTAGTTATGTATAGTTTATTTAAGATTTTGTACAACTATAATCCTTGATAATGGTCAGTGAGGACCGAAACATGTCGGGCTATGTAAATAAAAACTTTGGTCAACTAATCTATCTTGTACCACAAAAATGGAGAAAGTGTATTAGAGAAATCGAGAGATTCAGTGAAAAAGTTGTGAAACTAAAAATAGGCATACAATTTAACAAGACATGTATATATATATATATATAAAATAAATTCAATAATATATCAACCGTTGGATAGAATAGGTGTATAATGTAATCGGGATTCGGTCAATTTTCCAGGATCAAAATCAAACTCTCAATGCCGACGTTTCGGTTTTATTTAAAACCTTTTTCATAGGCCTACAAACAAAGGATGACAAGAAATCATTCTGCCATTCATAAAGAAATAGTCTGGTCCCAAGTTTTTGACCAGTTAAGATGTTATTTCACTAACTATCTATTGTTACTTCATTTTATATAATGTAAATTTCATCATTTTTCTTATTCAAAAAACTGACTTCTGTAAGTTCATTAAAATGTTATTTGTTTTCTATTACTTCTACTTGTTATATATTTTTGTTTTTTCACAACTGTAATATTCCATTTTGATGTTAGTTATATGTTGATGTTATATAATGATTTCTTGTCATCCTTTGGTTTGTAGGCCTATGAAAAAGGTTTTAAAATAAAACCGAAACGTCGGCATTGAGAGTTTGATTTTGATCCCTGGAAAATTGACCGAATCCCGATTACATTATACACCTATAATAATATAATTAATATATATATATATAATATATATAATATAATAAAATAAAATTAAAAACGAAGGAAACACACAGAAAGACACAGACATAACTCACATCGATATTTCGACAATCGTCGTCATCAGGAGGTGCGAAGAGCGAAGAGCGAAGAGTCCCGCAGGAAGACAGGGCGGTACTCAGTTTTGACTCATTCAAAAGTCCGCTGGACCGTTTCTTTTAATTGTGTATATATATATATATATATATATAATTATATATATTAGTATAAGTGGGCAGCAGGTCTTCTTGGATACAGATTGAATTGAAATGTGCAGCAGCCTCTGCATTGACAACCTTTTTACTGATAGCCTCTATTTTTCGTACAATCGTCATTATTATTTATTTCGTCATCACCGTTATTTATTAGCACCTGTGTTGATTTTTCCATTTCTTGGTGTACTAGGGTCCAATCACTGCAGTGGGTGAATGCCCTTTTTATGTATGCGTTTATCGTCGATTTCCTATATTTTTCTGGGCATTCACTCCTTCCATTCAAGCATAGTCCGGGGTTTGATGGTTGAGACTACAGCTCAGAATTTACTACAAAAATAAGAAGACTAGTGACCTCGTGATTTCGAACAAACCTAAAGTGGACACCCCAGAGCTTCAACGCAGTCACCTAATATACCAGTACTCATGTTCAACAGGGGACTGGCAACCCTGAATTCCAGGTATATTGGGATGACTGCCAACGAAGCTCTCAAGGGCGCTTGACAATGCATCTTTCAGCAGGAGCCCCAAGAAACACACCAAGGAAGGCACATGGTATCAAGCTCACAAAGGCATGTTAGTTGAAGGGACTGTAGTACTGCAAATATAACACTGACAATGATCGATTAGCCATTTTGGAAGCCCTACACATCAAAATAACAATCCGAGCCTGAACATCCAAAATCATGAACTCAAATGTTATACCAAGCAGCGCCACTTTTGATAGCAGTTACAAATTTGTTAGAGATCTCGAATCTAGTAGGGTTGGCAACATTGATGGTCCGACCTGATTGTTGTTACAACCCTACTATAACCTTCTCCTTTTTTGATTGTCTTACTTTCATGTACTTTTTCTCTCCCTTTATATTTTGTTTACACCTGTTTTGTTTAGTGTTAGAGATTCATTTATTTATTTATTATTGATATTATACATAGTTTTTAACATATTTTAAAACCTGAAGATGACCAATGCATGGTCGAAAGCTTGTGATTTTTTAGTGTATCGTGTTCTCAATATAGTCATTTAGTTTTATCAGTTGTTTACCTTGTTTGTCTACATGTCGTTGGCCAACTACTTATGGAAATTACCTCTAGAGCAAAGGACGATTGTACGAAAAATAGAGGGCTATCAGTAAAAAGGTTGTCAATGCAGAGGCTGCTGGCCATTTCAATTCAAATTAATATATATAATAAATATATATAATATTTTCCGGCGTGCTTGGTCGCCCCTTTCTCTCTTTTCTCCTGAAGACGGATCATCCGAAAATTTGAGTTTGTAAGTGTGTCTCTTTCTCTGTGTGTTGCTTTTCTTCGTTTGTGGGAAAAAAATATATATATATATATATAATATAAATATTATATATATATATATATATATATATTAGTGAAGGTTGGTAGCAATCCTTCTTGCAAACTGTTTCTAAAAATTTTTCGCCAATTTCATGCTTGGTTACCTTTTTAGAGAGTTTCTCTTATGTCCTACAGGCTCTTTCTTCTCAGTTCCTCGGGGAATAAAAAAATCAACCGGCCCAAACTTTTCTTTTCATAAATACACATTCTAACACTATTTAAGAACTAACTAAATATTATTTTCAATAATACAATAACATGTTTCGGTCTCGTAGACCATCATCAGGCTAAGCTTACGACTAAAGTACAGAGTATATTACAATGTAATGTCACATCGTGTGAGAGTCAATGCACTAAACTGAACTATTCCTAGTTGGGGTTGAGACATCTGTATAAGTGGTTGATGAGAGGGGGTGGAGTGGTTTCAGGTATGAAGTGGGTCGGTCATGCCCTGCAGTGCCTCGCACTAAGTATATATAAAGTAATGTATTATATAAATAATAATATATATAATATATATATATAAATAATATTTACCCGTTATAACCCTTATAACCTCCCACTCAATTCATGTAAAATTTCTTATTTCTGTTAGGATGTTAATAATTGTGTTAATAATTTAGATAGTTCTTATTTTTGTATTTGATTCTGTTATGAATTGTTATTATGCCTGAAGATGGTCAGAGCTGACCGAAACGTCGTATGTAATTTGTTGTAAGGTTAATTTGTTTGTTTATATTTAAAACTTGTTAGTTAATAAAATGGAAGTCAAGAATAAATCTTTTGGTGAATTACTTTATTTTTTACCAGAAAGGTGGAAATCCATAGTGAGAAAACTTGAAAAATTAACTCGGAAAAGAACAAAAGTTAAAATTGGCATAATTTTTAATAAAACATATATATATATATATATATACACTTTTTTTCGTTGGAAATACGATCCAAAACGGACAAATATAGTTCAATATAAACAAAGAAACATAGAGAAATCAGAAGAACACACTTACAGTCTCTAATTTTCGGTTTGAACCGTCTCTCCTGAAGACGGTTCAAACCGAAAATTAGAGACTGTAAGTGTGTTCTTCTGATTTCTCTATGTTTCTTTGTTTATATTGAACTAAATATATATATATATATATATATATAAATATATATAAGAAGAAGCACTTATTAGTCTTCTAGGCGGTAGATCAGCTCCTGGCTTAACCTCAATCGTTGATTTTTTTTTTTTTTTTTTAAATTTGTTATCAGCTTTTAATTTTATTTTAGTTAAATGTTTTCTTTTTTAAATTTTTATTTGGCTTTTATTTCTTTATCTTCCCTGTCTACCTTTCCTCCGAAAGTTGGCTACACTGTTTGAGTGCTTCATTCGAACGCCAAGTCAGTCGTTATCAGCCTTTGGAGCGATTCACTTCTTTTTCCTGAAGACGAGGACATCGAAATATAGTAGTGAGTTCAGTGGTTTCCTTTCTATGTGTTCTTTTTTAAATTCTAGTTTATATATATATATATATATATATATACTTAAAATAAACAGTGACACATAGACTGAAACATAACAAAAGACTCACAATTCAATATTTTGACCGCCATTACGGTCACTGTCACTGTTTATTTTAAGTGTTATCATCCTGCCGGACCGGCAGGATATCTATATATATATATACAATCAATGATCAAACCACAATAAGAAATGGGAAAACAAGACTAAGATCTTTCAACCGTAACAAGCGGCCTTCTTCAGAGGTTTTTTTCTTATTGTGGTTTGATCATTGATTGTTATTTCACGTGTTTATGTGAAATCTTTATATATATATATATATATATATATAAACCGATGACGACGACTGTCGAAATATCGTTGTGAGTCTTTTGTGTGTGTCTTTTATTTGTGTTTTCTCTTTCCTGTGTGAACTATATATATATATATATATATATATAATATATATAAAACAGTTCAAAATTGTGGATAGGTAGCACAAAAAGTAAAGAAACACACTAAACAACTCAAATTTTCGGGCAATCCGTCTTCAGGAGAAAAGAGAAGGGAGACCATATATAATTTCCCTCCGAAAGGAGAAACAGCTAGTAACTATATATATCCAAAACTAAAGTTATCGGGACTCGGTCAGTTCTTCGGGTTCAAATTAAACTCTCATTGCCAACGTTTCGGTTTTAAAAACCTTTTTATAGGCCTACAAAACCAGAGGAAATACAATATACTTATAAGAAATATAAGGGGAAATACAAGACTAAGATATTTCTTATATTTCCTCTGTTTTTGTAGGCCTATGAAAAAGGTTTTAAATAAAGACCGAAACGTTGGCGATGAGAGTTTAATTTGAACCTGAAGAACTGACCGAGTCCCGATAAACTTTAGTTTTGTATATATATACCAATTAAAAGAAACGGTCCAGCGGACTTTTTTAAAATAAAATAAATTCAAAACGAAGAAAACACACAGCTGTGTGTTTCCTTCGTTTTGAATTTATTTTATTTTAAAAATATATATATTTATATTTATTTATTATATTTTAATATTTATATTATATTTTAATATAATTATAATAATATAATACTTTAATATTATTTATTATATTTATATTTATTTAAATATATATATATATATATATACGAGGTGTATAAATAAAGTAGTGAGACTGGCAACGTCGCTTTCGATCTGGCAACGCTGGAGACGCGTGGCCTTGAGTAGCGTCAGGTGCACGTGTGATGCGCCTCCAGTATGAATCTGAACTCGCCACAGTCATTTGTTTGTCCGTAGCGTTGGTTTTCGTGAAATGGTTTTTTCTTGAGCGTTTTAAAAATGAGTGACCTCAAAGTTGAGCAGCGGTGTGCAATCAAATTTTGCTTCAGACTTGGACATAATGCAAACGAAACCGGCCTATGGAGAACGTGTTTTATCAAGGGCACAGGTTTTTCGGTGGTTTAAGGAATTTTCAGAAGGAAGAGAGTCGATTGAAGATGAACCACGAAGCGGAAGGCCTTCAAGTGCAAACACCGATGAAAATGTCAACAGAGTACGGAACCTTGTGCGTTCAGATCGACGCTTGACAGTCAGAATGATCGGGGAACAGTTGAATTTGAATCACACCTCCGTTCATCACATTTTGACCAATGAATTGGAGATGAGAAAAAGTGGATGTTGCATCACGACAACGCGCCCTTTCACACTGCCATCTCAATAAACGAGTTTTTGGCCAGTAATAACATTCCTGTTGCTCCTCAGCCTCCTTATTCGACTTGAGTCCTTGTGACTTTTTCCTCTTCCCGAGATTGAAAAATCACCTCAAGGGAACTCATTTCGGGACACTACAAAACATACAAACTGCTGTAACCGACCAGCTGAAGGCCATTCAAGAATCCGAGTTCCAGCAATGCTACAATGATTGGAAGGACCGTCTCCAGCGCTGTGTGGCTTCCGAAGGGAACTATTTTGAAGGTGACAATATCACATTGTAATTATATTTGAATAGAAAATTTAAAAAAAATCAGTCTCACTACTTTATTTACACACCTCGTATACAATTAAAAGAAACGTTCCAGCGGACTCTTTTAAAAATTAAAATAAATTCAAAACGAAGGAAACACAGAGAAAGACACAGACATAACTCACATCGATATTTCGACCATCGTCGTCATCAGGAGGTGCGAAGAGCGAAGAGTCCCGCAGGAAGACAGGGCGGTACTGTCTTCCTGTATATATATATATATATTTCTTCGTTGGAAATACGATCCAAAACGGACAAATATAGTTCAATATAGACAAAGAAACATAGAGAAATCAAAAGAACACACTTACAGTCTCTAATTTTCGGTTTGAACCGTCCTCAGGAGAGATAAGAGAGGGAAACCAAGCGCACTGGTTCAGAGACGGTTGGAGACCCTGGGTCAAACCGAAAATTAGAGACTGTAAGTGTGTTCTTTTGATTTCTCTATGTTTCTTTGTCTATATTGAACTATATATATATACAGTAGCAGTTTGCTTCTCAACGCGAGTACTTCGCACTTCTTCCCGATGACGACGGATGTCGAAATATCGAAGTGAGTTCTGTAGTGTCTTTCTGTGTTCTTTTCTCTGTGTTAAAGTATATATATATACTCAGTATATATAACACCCAATATAATATCTACGTATCTATTATCTGACGTTCTTGTTTAAATATTTGCACAACGGTGAAAATGAGTAATATATTACTTTTAACAAACCATGGCATTAAAAAGAAAGAAGAATTAAAAATAAATTCTCTCAACCCATGTCAAGTAAAATTAATAACTCCAGCTATAAAATCTATTTATGTTATAGAATAAACCTGACGAGTTTTTCTAAGATCTCAGTCCCATTTTTAGAAATTTTATTGTTAAGACGATGTTTTTTTTTAGTTCACGTATTTACTCTTAATTCTTGTTATACATTTATATAATACAAATTTTATTTATCTGGAATCTGTTAGCTTTCCAGGTTTAGATCAAACTTTCAAAGCCAACGTTTTGATTTAACAATTGTATTTGGAACTTAAGCAATAAACAGATATATGGAATTCCTAAAGTAAATATAATGAACTATTGCATTAGAGGTTTAAAATGAACAATTTTAGGAATATAAACTTGAACACAAATGTCAGCTTAAATAAGAATGTTCTAAGGTAATATTATAACATTAATTTTACATATTCCTTCATTAATGTTATTTTATGTTGTGTAAAACAAATGGATGTTTCAACTTACAGGTTTTGTTTGTTTTAAGTATGTTTGATTGTTATATACCTGGAATTGATCTTTTAAATTGACGCTTTGCCATATTAATAATACATATTATTGGAGTAACCAGATCATTCCCTACCAAACCCATGTAAAATATCTGGGTCTTATTTTAGACTCTAGATTAACATTCAAGCAACACCTGCATAAGAAATCCAAGCTTGGAATTTACTTGATGTGTAATCTATATTCTCTTTTCAAATCAAGGAATTCTCCCGATTCGGTCAAGGACCTTGTCTATAAGGGGGTTCTTCGTTCAGCGATGACTTATGGATGCTCCGTCTGGTTTAGAGCTGTACCAACGAACAAGGCTTGTATCCAGATTGTTCAAAATAAGTGTGACCACCTTATAGCCAGGGCTCCTTGGTACGCCCGTAATGTTGATATTCATCATGATTTGAAAATGTAATCCATAGATAGCTACATCACCCGACCTAATACCGATGAAGACAACAAACTACCTATTCATCCAAACCTCCTTGTACAAACTCCAAATCCTGCCACCAACCTTCCTCAACCTCACTGAACAATTACTTAATCCAATGACTATCTGACTACCTTTCCAACTCATGATTAAAACAGAGAAAAACGTTTTTTGTAAGCTTCAGCTACTCAAAGGGACTACACTACTTCTGCCCGACGACGACGAATGTCGAAATATAGTAGTGAGTCTTTAGTGTGTATTTTTATCTGTTTTTCTCTTTCCTTTGTGAACTATATACATATATAATCTCCATAAATTGTTTTTGACCTCTTCTATTCTATTGTATGTTTTGTTATTCAGGGCTAGGTCAAATAAAAGAAAATAAACTCCTTCCTAGGCCAACGTTTCGATGTATTTGTACATCATCTTCAAGACTAAAATTAGAATAAGAACTATAACACATTTACCAAAACAATCTACAACTCAAATAGAGAACTAACACAATTTATTGAGACCAACAGATAGATAAAAAAAGGTTATTTTATAATCAGAGTTGTTAAGTACACATCCATTTCAAAGTATCAGACAAAAGGAATTTAGTTTTGCTTGGAAAGTGTGCTAATGGTTATTTAAGTTACATGAGAATTAATTGGTTATAAGTATGAAAAACACTACTTTGTTATAGTTATCTATCATTTTAACAAACAGGGAGGGTGAACATATTTTTCGTACAGCGAACCTGGTAATCAAGAATAACTTGCAACCCAAAGCTAAACTCCAACAGACCAATGTAGTTTATAGTTATAACTGTACTACAGGAAACTGCGAGTTCCTAAAAACTAACTACATTGGTTTAATAACAAGAACCTTATCGAGGAGACTCACAATGCACCTGGCTGCGGGTGCTCCTAAAGAACACACAAAAAAGGTCCATGGCTTGCAATTAAGTCGACAAATGTTAACCAACAATAGTGAAATTATCAACAGAGAAAATGATGTTGGTCGGCTACAAATAATAGAGGCACTGCTGATATTAGAAAAGAAACCTAAAATAAATGGCCAACTTACAAGTTTTACAAGAATTTTGAAACTACATGAAAAGGAGTCAGTGAGCAGGAATGCAGAAGATAATTGAAATTAGGCTTAGCCTTAGGGACAAATATCTAAAATATATATATATAAACAAGATTTCACGAGAAATAACAATCAAGTTCAAACTACAATAAAAAATGAGAAAAAATACTAAGATATTTCAACAGTAACAAGCAGTCTTCGTCAGAGTCGAATCTCAATTCAGTTAGGATGTTAGGCACACTTACTAAAAAGACCACATAAACGCGAATACATCATTACTGTACAGACTAACTTAATATCTGACATGAATTCCTAACATTCCAAGTTATAGTAGCACAGTAATCAAGCAGCAGAAGGTCTCTGGTCTGGAACTGCTAGCTACGACGTGCACTATAGTGCACGGATATATTCGCTGGTCGTTATTATTACCACTAACCCCAACACAGGGTAGTAATGGAGTGATTAAGCGCCTCTAATAGCCTCTAGCACTCAACTTTGACTTTCGGCCTTCACGAGGCTACCCTGTTAACCTGCTATATGCAGAGACAAAAGAAAGAGGAGGAGAAGGTGATCAGGGGCTGGGCCTGACCACCTTCGTTTCACAACCTTCCTAATACCCATATCCCCTCCTTTTAACCCAGCCCCAATCTAAGGTGTTATGCGATCCGTGCCGAAGGATGGATGATACAGGGGTTTCTGTATTATGAACGGAGCCTCAAGGGTACCAGGCGACCCCCTTGAGTAAATAGCCTTACTCCGGTATGCAGTGCTCTGCCGGAGCGGACAAAATACCAACGATAGAGCTTGAGGGATTTTCCTCTGTAAGGAGAAGGAAGTCTGGAGACCATCCTCCGGAAGCGCAGAGGGTCCAAAAGCGCTAACTAGTGGGAACCTCCCACGAGTTCACCTGAGGACCCGAAGAAGGAGAAAGGAAGTTACTTTCTCCCAAAACTGAATGGACATTATCAATGATTGTTTGTGCAGATTCTCCAAAGAGGAAGAAACACCGTTGCACCTGCTGATAACTTGTTAGGCAACTTTACTGCAGAGCTTCGACACACTCAACAAACCATAGAAAAACTTTTACCCTTGGAACCAAGCAAAAGTGTTGAGCTTCTTGGAGGCGTTGAAGCTAACTGCTGGTGTACTTTAGCACAAAAGAGGAGAAGTACAATAGTTTTTTTTTTAAAACGCAGTGCTATAGTCACCCTCAAATAAAAAAAACCAACACACATAGATAACATTTACATATGATAACAATGCACTCACCTTTCTGTAGTAGGATCTGCACAGTTGATAGGATGCTTCAGTTCAATCACTTCACCGCTTCGTTCTCTCAACTGTCCTTGGTTTTCTGTATAATACTGTACAAGTTCACTTAATGTTGCAAATTTTTCACCGCCATACAAATCATAAAAATCCCCCGTGTTTTGAATCTTTATGTGTGTTACTTTAGTGTTTCTCCTGAAAAACAAAGAAAAACAAAACATTAGTTAATACTGCTAAACAAATCTTCATAATGTGGTCCACAAAAAAAATTCATAAGCTACACAACGAATTATTTTTTTTTTGTGAATCTATAGCTTTTAATAAGTAGCCCATATTAATTATACATATATCTATAAAAAGCTTTCACATATACACGTGAAATAACAATCAATGATCAAACCACAATAAGAAATGGGAAAACAAGACTAAGATCTTTCAACCGTAACAAGCGGTCTTCGTCAGAGTCAAAAACCCAACTGGATTGCTTTCCCATTTCTTATTGTGGTTTGATCATTGACATATATCTATATAAATAAAATAATGATTTTGTCTGTACTTGCTTAGAACTGACTCATTTCAAGTAACCTTTTGTTTCATACATTGAAGAAACCGAAACCATACTTAGAAAAATTTCTGTCGGTTTGTCCGGAAAATTTAGTCACAGGTAAACTCAGCCACCATAAGACATATCAAGCTGAAACATTTACAGTAGGTTTGTGTATGTCTAACTTAAAATATAGGCTCTGAATTGGTTGGCAATTCAACGTAGAAGTGAAGTTAAGGACGTTTAAAGGAAAAACGTTTGTCACAAGTAGACTCAGCCACCATAAGACATATCAAGCTGAAACTTTTACAGTGGATTTGTGTATGTCTAACTTAAAATATAGGCTCTGAATTGATTGGAAATTCAACGTAGAAATGAAGTTATGGACGTTTAAAGGAAAAACGTTTGTCACAAGTAGACTCAGCCACCATAAGACATATCAAGCTGAAACTTTTACAGTGGATTTCTGTATGTCTAACTTAAAATATAGGCTCTGAATTGATTGGAAATTCAACGTAGAAATGAAGTTATGGACGTTTAAAGGAAAAACGTTAGTCACAAGTAGACTCAGCCACCATAAGACATAGCGAGCTGAAACTTTGACACTAGATTTGTGTATGCCTAAGTTAAAATATAGGCTCTAAATAGATTGGTAATTCAGTACAGAAGTGAAGTTATGGGGCTTTAAGCCGTATTTTTCTAACTTCACAGACAAGTTTGTTTTGAAAATACACAGGTGTGGCAAGTAGGTATAGTTAGTTGATTTTAATTTCATTGGAGCATATGAATATATTGCTTATTTGACATCATTGAAAAGATGTTTCCCAGAGTTGAGGATGTACTATCTATTAAGAATAAATAGTTTTGTAAACGAGCAATTCTCAGCCCTTAATATGAACAGGCAGGAAGAATTAACAAACAAGTTCTTACGCAATATCATACCGAGGAAAGAACTTACAAGTCAGTAAAGAGATTCGATTAGTGATGAAGAAGCAGTTCATTATCTAATTGAATTTCTTAACTCTGAATTTATTTCTCCTGGACTGCCTGCTCATGAGTAAAAACTTAAAGTAGGAGCACCAATCATGCAGCAATTTAGTAGCAGTAACAAATTTCATGTTTCGAAACATGAGTGCCCCAAAACTGTGCAACGGGACACGACTCTGAGTTCGTACTCTGCACAGATATGCCATAGAGGCGGACATCATGACTGGGTGTGGAATGGGGAGTCTGTGTGTATACCCATACCATTGATTCCGAACCACTATCTGTTTCCTTTGAAACGATTACAAAGTCCCGTCAGGGTCTATTTCACAATGACGTTAACTAAGTCGCAAGAGGAAACTTTATCTAAGTCAGCGAGACCAAGTTTTTCTCACATGGTCAACTATAGTTTACTTGCTCAAGAGTCAGAGGTTTCAACTGTTTGTTCTTCCGTGAACCTGAAGGACAGACAGCTAATGTGATGTATACAAAGGCATTTGTTTAACACTATACTAATAATGGTATTTTCTACTATTGTATAATTTCTAACGGCATTTTGGAATACCAAGTATAATAGAATTTTTCATTCCGTCAAAGACGGGTACGTCTGCTAGTGTCTGCTACTTCTACTTCTACTAGTCTGCTAGTAAGTCCGGAGACCATCCTCCAAAAGTGCTAACTAATGGGAGCATCTCCCACGAGTGCACCTAACCTTCCCGATGAAGGAGAAAGGTTCCCGAAACGTAGGCAGCCTGAATGGGCATTATCAATGATGGTTTGTGCAGATTCTGCAAAGAAGAGGAAGAAACACCGTAGCTTTGAGAATGTATGATTTTTTTTTTTATGAATATTTTTCTCTCCGTTCTTACCTTACGCTCAACGTAAAGTCACCAGGATTCGATTTACTCGGTCGAGCAAGAAAAGAGCCTTCGACTCCTCTTTCTAAGAGTACCTCTTCAGCTTCCACTCCAGTTATGTTTGGATGGAACCATCTGCAAAAAAAAAACACACACATTACATAAGCATTACTCCACAAAAAAACAATATATATATACAAAAAACTACAGTTTATCAAGACTCAGTCAGTTCTTCAGTTTCAAATTAAACTCTCATTGCCAACGTTTCGATTTTTATTTAAAGAAGTATAAATTTTGAAAACTTAGTTTTTTTTCTAATACAAGATTTCACATAAACACATGAAATAACAATCAATGATCAAACAACAATATGAAAAGAGAAAAAAGACTAAGATCTTTCAACCATAACAAGCGGTTTTTGTCAAAGTCAAAAACCCAACTGAAGTTTCCTAACCTCAATAGGGTTTTTGACTCAGACGAAGATCGCTTGATACGGTTGAATGATCTTAGTCTGTTTTCCCATTTCATATTGTGATTTAATCATACATATATATATAAAACTAATGGACCTACGTATGCTCATCCAAATATAAACGTATATTCTGAGGTAAAATGGATAAACCAACAAAAGTATCCACACAAATGAAGTTTTATTCAACGCGTTTCGAACACTTTGTGTTTATCATCAGGAAGCCACTATAATACAAATTAAATCTATATTATAGTGTATTATTGACTCAATAATCTATATTATTGAGTATTATAGTGTCTTCCTGATGGTGAACACAAAGTGTTCGAAACGCGTTGAATAAAACTTCATTTGTGTGGAGACTTTTGTTGGTTTATCCATTTTACCTCAGAATGAGTAAATACCACACAATTACGGATTGCACAACTAATGATTTGTAAACGTATATACTCCAGCAGACATAAACAGCTGAAGCAGACACCAAAATAACTCAGCGTATGTTGCTGTGTAAGCACATTATCTTTTAATAATGGTTTTACGATAACTCATTAACTGGAACAATTAACAAAGAATTAATTTAATTAATGAAGAACTTTGAACAAACATCTCTATCGACTTAATAAGATATATATGTTACAGGTGTAACAACATATAACACCAATTACCTAACTTCATTTACAGTTGAGCCGTCAAATACTATAAGGTAGAGAGAGTTACTCATTACTGAAGAAGTTTTATTAAAACAATTTTTATTTTTAGAAGTTAATATAGTTTATAAGATATATAGTATAGTATATCTTAATAGTTTATTAGAATTTTAAAACTTCTTATATTGAGAAGGAACTAGAAATGAAATACTGAATAAGTTTGACTGTCACACTGATATGATAAAACAGGTCGATTACACTTGGGAAACTGTCAACTTTACTTATTGATAACAGTTTACTTTTGCTTGGCTTTTTTCTTTCATGCCAAAAATTGAAAGATTCCATTCAAATCATGTTATTATGTTAAATAAATCTGCATTGTATGAATACACTATTCCTGTTTCTGTCTTTTCCCTATCGTCAGATGAATCTGAAGAACAGTGTGTTCGAAACGTTTATTTCTTAAAGATCTATTCTTTATGCGGAGACTTTTTCAACAATTATCAAGTTCAATTGAGTAAATCTATTGATTCAAGAGTTCTATACAAATTGAGTCATTACACTTTAATATGTCACTGTTTTGTGTAATATATAATAAACTAACATAAATTACACATAAAAACCTACCTTTGATAAGAAGGAACAACAGTTTTGTATTATTTAAAACTGCATTCTTTTCAAAAAAAAAAATAACAACCATTTCACTGATATCACAAATAGTATTATTCTCGTGAATGATTCTGCCTTTTAAGTACCATATGACTCATAATTTATCAGAAATATCAAAAATATTAATTTAATTTTTAGCTGATTAACACAAACAATGAAAATATAAACATAAATTTACAGTAATAATTAAAGATATTAAAGATTCCTTTAAAATCAAAGAATAATTCCTGCTGTTATATGAAGAAGACAAATAAAACATGGAATAATAAATATAACTTAAATTTAAAAACTTTTCCTTCCAATAATTTTACACTACAAAATTAAAAGAGCCATAATTGTTTTACTTCCTTTATCTAAGTAAATAATAATTGTAAATAAACAAATGATTTAAAAATAAACTATCTTATTAACTTATCCTTTTTCAATAACGTCAGTGAATTATATTATCATAAATATAAATAAAATAATTTAATTTCCTCCACATACCGTCTATAAGACATCCTAAAATTAATTGAGAAGTATAAAAACAAAGGAATTAGAAAAAGAATTTAAAACTTATACTTAGTACAACACCATTTCGATCAGACTGTCAGTTTTACAGTGTTGTTGTAATCAAACGGTTAGAGTAAAAAAGCCCTATTATTTCAAAACTAAACTCAATATGTTACTATTTTCATATGGCAAGATTAACTTTCTAAATCACAATTTAATAACTATTTGAAATATCAGTTATATTCCGTGAAAAAAAAAGTCAGAAAGAAAAATTAAAAAGTATGTCAACTATGAAATATTATTAATTTATTGTAAATAATTTGCAAATAACCTAATAATGAAACATAGAAAATACTGTTATTTTGTATTTACCTTTTCAATTTTATAAAAAGAATTTGGAGATTACATTTATTTTAATATTACTCACTTCATTACAAAACAAATCATATAACCAATGTAATTTATTTGCAATTTGGCCTCTACAATTTTCTCAGTTATGATGAAAATAAAATCAAAAGCTATAGATCTTTAAATAATAACGAAAATCTGTAAATAAGTTGATTCTACATCATGGAAGGTTATATTTCACTACAGATAAAATGTATGACATTATGACAAATTAGACTCCTGATCTAAAGTTTACGCAATATATTGTAAGCTATTTACAAAGGGCATCATAACTAAAGTAGAACAAATATTGTGCTACTGTAATTATACCAACATAATTATGATTATTTTTATTATTGCTAGATATTATTATGATCATCATTATTATTATAATTGTGGAATAGTCTATTTGTATTAAATTAGTTTCATTTTAATAATAAAACTTAATTATAAACTATTTCTTTGATAGTTAAAACCTGAAAATTAAAACTTGTATTATTGAAAAATAGAAAATTGTTCTTATGTCCAATAGTTATAAAGGTTTCACCAAGAACAAAAGAAGGGATAAAAAAAGGTTGACGACCACTAATCTAGATTTATAATATCTTTTCCAAGTTGACATGTTTCAGTAGTTCAACTTGTTATCATGAAGATGTTAATAGTGTTTTCAATTTCTAATTTATCAAAGAAAGTAGAATACTATGAGAAGTTTGTTCTTAGTCTGTATTTGAAGTTTATTTTAACCGTGATGAATCATAATTACTCTTGCACTTCTCCTAATTTTGTTAGGTAAGTAAAACAGAAACTTACGGAAGCATGTCTGTTGTAGCCTGACATGATAGCTTGCTGGTGTTTCTCAAGGTCGTTCGTAGGGTGTTTGCCAGTCGTTACTAAAGAGGCTGGAAGGCTCGGCAAAGTAGGTCTTAGGTGATGTATTACACTTCAGTCGGTTACTTCTTTCACTTGGCTTGCCTCTCCATTAATAGCTTGATCAATCTGAAACCAACATATTCGAAATTCACACCAAATAGAATCCCTGTAGCTATAAAAATAAATACTTATATTAGAACGTCATTAACAACTTTCTCTTTTAACTTGTTTGAATTAACCGTGATATTCAATGGTTACAGAAACTGTCGGGAAGAGTTTGGAACTGTAATTAACCACTGGAGATAGGAGATATAATTAAAGACTTGGGTGTATCTGTTAACTCATCATTAACTATAACTATGTCATATTATCTCGAATGCACTGAAGACACCCTGTATCAACATTAAACATGCTGAATACTTATACTTGCAGATGGATATATAATATATTTTACAAACAATGAGATTCAAAATCTAATTAATATATCCTTACTCTTACGATTCTGAGAAGGTTTCAAATTTCTGCTTTCTTTGGCGTTCAATTAATTAAGACAAATCAACCTATTCAACTTATTCAATTTTAATTTAAACATAAATCCAAAAATCAGACAATAATTGTTTCTATAACTAGCTTTCAATATTCACTCAATAGTCTAGAGAAGATATACAGAAACCTCTTGTAAAATAATATCCAAATGAAAAAATAAAAATCAGGCCAAATGAAATTTCCAGAATGATTTATAGTATTTGATAATAAAGAAGGAACGAAGGGTACTTAGATGCTACTCTTTTTAGGATAACAAGAAGAAAATAATGATTATTTTTCAACGGTTTAGCATCATGTTAGATCTGTTTAGTTTATGCAGAGTTGCAAGAAATATTGATATACATTCTTTGTCTGGTTAGTGTCTGTTTTAACTAAAATGTTTCATATACATGAGGTTACTGATTCCTCAGTAGTAACATACTAGTCTATTCTAAGTCAGTTGTATTCTAATGTTGAAGCAAGTACAAGTACATATCAATAGGAATCTTACGTTCCTTACTGTGCAAATATTTTGAATTATAGAAATAAACTAGCAAGATGAATTATTCAAGCCTACATTACATACAAGTACAATTGTCATACAAGCAAATGGTGGTGTTTATACTAATAACCACCTCTAACCAAGCTATGAAAGATAAACTTTTATTATTTCCAGAAAAAAAAATAATTATCTGAATGATGTAACGTCATCATCATTATTATTATCAACGTAACCTTCTTACCGTAAAGGTTACTGTAAAAATGAAAAAATGTAAAATGAAGCCTACCATATTTGAAAAAAAAATCATTTAGTAATAAATTGATTATTCATGATTTTGACAATATATTTAATTATAGTATAGTTGAGCATAGACCAAACCAAATGATTCTTAAAGCAACATCTAAGCAAACAACTGCAATACAAAAGTAATTTTTACTTTAAGCAAGCTATAAACAAAGCAAAACTGACGCCCTTATTCTACAGTATAGTGTTACGCTTTCGGGAGTGTCTTTAAATAAAGTTCTAATAAGTTAGAAGTTTATTCACTCAACGTGATATTTCATACAATAATGATAACTTCAAACAGTAGGTACAATTTTGTCTTAACTTACTTCTGCATTATCATAGTACTTAAATAGTTTAATATTAATGACAAAAGCAAATAATCAGATTACTTAATGATTGCTTTAAATGAATAAGATGGGTTGAATTTCAAATCAGCATTCTTTTTGGTTAACACATTTTGTATCTTATTGCTCAAATGTAATCTTGTGGATTGAACACAATGTTAAGAAAGATTTAAAATGCTTATTATCGATTATTTATGAAGAAGAATTACCTACTTTATTCAAAGTACATATTTGCTTCAAAATATTTTACTTAAGACGGCATCTATTTAATTAGAAATATGCTAAACTAATTGAAATATTGTTGCTTAATTAATTTTTTACTATTACTATAACTTAAGATGAATGAACAAATAGTGTTTCCATTAAGTTATTAAAATGAATTATAAAAGTTATACTTCTTATAATTTAGTAGCATTAATTAGACAGAATATCTTTAATTCATATCATATTAAGTGTGTACATGTTCATCTTCATAAATAATATTGTATTCAGCATTGTATATACGAAGCATATTACGACTAAAATGTCCTCAAAAATAGATAATATTAATTAAATTCATTGTAAATTTAGAAGGTGTAACTTACTTCAGTTATTGACGAATAGTAAATTTCATAGTTTGATTGTAGTTTAGAATAAGAAGGTATTTTATTTTTGTTTTGGGTATTGATACAATTATTAATGTTGAAATTAGTTTAAAAATGACCATTCCAGAATTTTAATAATGATTACAGTTTCATCACAACCAGTTAAATGCTTGTAGGTATTGATTAGAATGAATTAATTGAAATAAGAACTGTTATTTCATTAATTAAGACCTGCAAATGAGGTCTTTTGCAATATAACCTATTGTGAAGGTTAATAATTAATTAAATTGATTATAAATTAATTCAATAATATATTAACTCACAGTATTGTTAAGTGCATACTACTTCAGTTATTTTATGTTGTAAACAAATTATACATTGTACAATATTTCTTTTTACTGTGCTTCATTTAGTGAAATTATTTCGGTAGTATAATCTTTTATATTAAGTAATCAAAAGTTACTCGTCCAAATGTCCATTATTAGGAACTATATCAACTTAGGAATAATATCAACAATTATGAGAAGGAGAGCATATGTATGTAGCCCATGGAAGGCAGTTAAATGCATTATGTACACATTTTTATTTTAATGTATTTCCAAATTTTAATATGTTTAATAAATGGAATGACACTTCATTTTTTTTATTTTGCTTCGATGCTTATTTGATTCTTGTTGATTTTTTTTTGCTCCAAAAAACAAGAAACAATGGTTTGTGTTTCAGCATAAATTACCATAAACCATCTTTATCATGCTTCGATATTGACAAAAAGCTATGTAGTTCTTCTCATTTTGGATTATGTATGTAATGAATTTCATATTTTTGTGTCAAACTGTAGGAATCATTCCTACCCACAACCACTCATATATCATCAAGACAATGAAATTTTAAAATCTTTTTTTTGTTGTTGTCATTACATTTTATTTATAGTGAAGTAAAATACTATTCCCTAATCTATTGTTAAATCGTCTAGTAATAACTTATTTCTCGAAGTTTTATCAAAACAGTGTTGTATTTTAAATATCAACTGTTATTCTCAATTCTTTATTGATGAATTCTAAAATTTATCACTGAACCGTGTAAAATAAAAACTTTCAATAAAATGAAACATTTAACAAATTTGTTTGATTAGTTAATGAAGTAAATACCTAGTCATCATGGAGTTGGCTAATCTGTTCTAGGACTGAGTAAGTGAACTTTTGGACTCCCTAAAGTTCCTGCAAGCCAGAACCAGTCAGTCTGCTGCTGCTCTTCATCAACGCAACATGGAGGAACGTTCACTGAGGCTCTATGCCCAGGTAAGAGAACAATTTTTCTTTGTTCACCAATGTCATTTGATATTTTATGTTAACATTTGTCTTTTAACTATAATTCTAACAATGTATCAACACATATATAATAAATTAAGCGGAATAAATAAGAATTTAATAGGTAGTTAATATTTTTCTTTGCGTAAGGTAATAATAATTTTATTTTTTTTGTTCACCGATAATGTCACTTGATAATTATGCTAACACTAGGCTTTTAACTATAATTTTAACTACCTGCCAACCCATATATGTTAAATTATACGGAATAATTTAAAATTTAAATAGTAGTTAATTTTTTTCTTTACTTTTTCTTAAAATAATTGCTTCTTTTTGATTCACCAATACCAAATAAACGTAAAATAAGTGTCATTATCATAAAATTAGATAAAAAAATTTATTTTTATATATGAACTGAAACAGTTGGTGTTTCGTCAAATAAACATGGCCGACAATGCAATGAGGTAATTTAATGCCAAGTTAATAATGAAATTTTTTTTTGTTCACCCATAATGTCTCTTGATAATTATATACTCTTATAACTATAATTAGATAATTTTTAACTACTTGTCAACCCATATATGTTAAATTACACGGAATAATTTAAAATCTAAATGATAGTTATTTTTGTTCTTCGCTTTTTTTAGTTAATTGCTTCTTTTTGATTCATCGATATCAAATAAACGTAAAATAAATGTTGTTATCATAAAATTTGATAAAAAAATTTCTTTTTACATATTGAACTAAAACAGTCGGTATTTCGTCAAATAAACATGGCCGACAATGTAATGAGGTAATTTAATGCCAAGGTAATAATGAAAATTTTTTTTTCTTCACCCATAATGTCACTTGATAATTATGTCAAAACTACTCTTTTAACGATAATTTGAACTACCTATCAACCCATATATGTTAAATTATACGGAATAATTTAAAATTTAAATGGTAGTTAATTGTTTTCTTTACTTTTTCTTTAAATAATTGCTTCTTTTTGATTCACCAATACCAAATAAACGTAAAAAAGTGTCATTATCATAAAATTAGATAAAAAAATTTATTTTTATATATAAAAACAGAAACAGTTGGTGATTCGTTAAATAAACATGGCCGACAATGTAATGAGGTAATTTAATGCCAAGTTAGTAATGAAATTTTTTTTTTCTTCACCGATAATGTCACTTGATAATTATGTCAAAACTACTCTTTTAACGATAATTTTAACTACGTGTCAACCCATATATGTGAAATTATACGGAATAATTTAAAATCTAAATAGTAGTTAATTTTTTTATTTACTTTTTCTTTAAATAATTGCTTCTTTTTGATTCACCAATACCAAATAAACGTAAAAAAGTGTCATTATCATAAAATTTGATAATTTTTTTTTTACATAAACTGAAACAGTTGTTGTTTCGTCAAATAAACATGGCCGACAATGCAATGAGGTAATTTAATGCAAAGTTAATAATGAAAATTTTTTTTTCTTCACCCATAATGTGACTTGATAATTATGTCAAAACTACTCTTTCAACTATAATTAGATAATTTTTAACTACTTGTCAACCCATATATGTTAAATTACACGGAATAATTTAAAATCTAAATGGTAGTTAATTTTTTTCTTTACTTTTTCTTAAAATAATTGCTTCTTTTTGATTCACCAATATCAAATAAACGTAAAATAAGTGTCATTATCATAAAATTAGATAAAAAAAATTATTTTTATATATGAACAGAAACAGTTGGTGATTCGTTAAATAAACATGGCCGACAATGTAATGAGGTAATTTAATGCCAAAGTTAATAATGAATTTTTTTTTTTGTTCACCCATAATGTCTCTTGATAATTATGTCAACAGTAGACTTTTAACTATAATTTTAACTAACTGTCAACCCATATATGTTAAACTATACGGAATAACTTAAAATCTAAATGGTAGTTAATTTTTTTCTTTACTTTTTATTAAAATAATTGCTTCTTTTTGATTCACCAATACCAAATAAATGTAAAATAAGTGTCATTATCATAAAATTTGATAATTTTTTTTTACATACTGAACTGAAACAGTTGGTGTTTCGTCAAATAAACATGGCCGACAATGTAATGAGGTAATTTAATGCCAAGTTAATAATGAAAATTTTTTTTTCTTCACCGATAATGTCACTTGATAATTATGTCAAAACTACTCTTTTAACGATAATTTGAACTAACTGTCAACCCATATATGTTAAATTATACGGAATAATTTAAAATTCAATTAGTAGTTAATTTTTTTCTTTACTTTTTCTTAAAATAATTGCTTCTTTTTGATTCACCAATACCAAATAAACGTAAAATAAGTGTCATTATCATAAAATTTGATAAAATTTTTTTTACATAATGAACTGAAACAGTTGGTGTTTCGTCAAATAAACATGGCCGACAATGTAATGAGGTAATTTAATGCCAAGTTAGTAATGAAATTTTTTTTTTTTGTTCACCGATAATGTCACTTGATACTTATACCAACACTAGTCTTTTAACTATAATTTGAACTACCTGTCAACCCATATATGTTAAATTATACGGAATAAATTAAAATTTAAATGGTTGTTAATTTTTTTCTTTACTTTTTCTTAAAATAATTGCTTCTTTTTGATTTACCAATACCAAATAAACGTAAAAAAGTGTCATTATCATAAAATTTGATAATTTTTTTTTATATATTGAACTGAAACAGTTGGTGTTTCGTCAAATAAACATGGCCGACAATGTAATGAGGTATTTTAATGCCAAGTTAATAATGAAATTTTTTTTTTGGTCACCAATAATGTCACTTCATAATTATGTCAAAACTACTCTTTTAACGATAATTTCAACTATCTATCAACCCATATATGTTAAATTATACGGAATAAATTAAATTTTAAATGGTTGTTAATTTTTTTCTTTACTTTTTCTTAAAATATTTGCTTCTTTTTGATTCACCAATACCAAATAAACGTAAATTAAGTGTCATTATCATAAAATTTGATAAAATGTTTTTCATATTGTACTGAAACAGTCGGTGTTTCGTTAAATAAACATGGCCGACAATGTAATGAGGTAATTTAATGCCAAAGTAATAATGAAAATTTTTTTTTCTTCACCCATAATGTCACTTGATAATTATGTCAAAACTACTCTTTTAACGATAATTTGAACTACCTATCAACCCATATATGTTAAATTAAACGGAGTAAATAAATATTTTAAATGATTATTAATTTTTTTCTTTACTTTTTCTTTAAATAATTGCTTCTTTTTGATTCACCAATATCAAATAAACGTAAATTAAGTGTCATTATCATAAAATTAGATAAAAAAATTTATTTTTATATATGAACAGAAACAGTCGGTGTTTCGTTAAATAAACATTGCCGACAATGTAATGAGGTAATTTAATGCCAAAGTAATAATGAAAATTTTTTTTTCTTCACCCATAATGTCACTTGATAATTATACCAACACTAGTCTTTTAACTATAATTTTAACTACCTGTCAACCCAAATATGTTAAATTATACGGAATAAATTAAATTTTAAATGGTTGTTAATTTTTTTCTTCACTTTTTCTAAGTTAATTGCTTCTTTTTGATTCACAGATATCAAATAAACGTAAAATAAGTGTCATTATCATAAATTTTGATAAAAAAAGATTTTTTTTTCACGGATAATGTCTGTTGATAATTATATCAAAACTAGTCTTTTAACTATAATTTTAACTACATGTCAACACATATATTAAATGTGAGGCAATAAATTAAAATTTAAAAGGTAGATTATTTTTTTACCTGTATTTAGCTAATTGCTTCGTATTGATTCACAAATATGAAACAAACCTAAAATAAGTGTCATAATTATAACAATTGATATGAAAAATACATGTTTTTTTTTGTTTAACTGAACGAGTTTTCGATTGCTCTTGGTTATGGAACATGGTAGACTATGCACTGTCGCATTATAGCATGGTATTAATAATTATTCTTTTTCATTTGATACCAAATGTCATTTGGTATTTTATATCAATACTCATCTTTGTGTATATAGTTAGGATTTATGATGTTATGTTTATTTTATGCAATCTTTTTAAGAAGAGCGATTAGCAAATATTTTTGTAATATCATTGTAACGGTTGTTACCGAAGAATAAAATTATTAGGAATAGGTCTGTTTCAGAATAAAGAAAACGAGAAAAAATACTTTATATGCTGAACTGATTTATGTTTTAATTATATAACTTTGACATATATCAGAATTATTTGATTGTGACTAGTCACAACAATGACTGATAATGATTCCATAATATTTTACATTGCAATTGAGTTAATATTAACATGTGTGTATTGTTACAGGTACAGACGGAAGGATACCTGTACACAGGTTAGTGAGCATGTTAGTGTTTATTGCATGTAATCATTTACAGTACACAGCAAAACAGAAAATCAACATCATACACTTACTTCCACTGTTTTTCCCAGACCAATCGTGCCTGTTAGGGCTTAAATCTGTTAAGGGTGTCTATAGGGTTTCTAGGTGTCCCTGAGTGATTCAGAATAATATATCCAAATATAAAAACATAGTCACCATACGCATTATACCTCTATTTTTAAGCGCATCATTATAATGATTGATAAGTATCAGCGATTTTCTTCTAAAGAAGAGCTACTCACCGCAGCGAATTTGTTTTACAAATGGCTAGATGACATTTGTTTACCACTCTGAGCAAAAATTCTACAGTTTCCAACAAGATTATTCTTTAGTCAAAATAGGCTAGGCATAAAAACTTTTCAGTGAATTGAAAATGAAATGCGAGCTCCTCCCTATCCCTATCAAAATTTTCATCCCAAACACTGAAGAAGACGCCGAGGCTCATCAAGTTTATTTTTCTCTGGGCAGAAGACTAAAGCAACCTGAAAGTAAGTCTCATTATCTTTATTTTTTGATGATTATTTTTACCGTATTATATTTGATTTAATTAAAATATTCCTCAAATATTTGTGTACAGTGTGCTTTCAGCTATTTTTAGAATTACGAGCTCCTCAATTTCAAGCAGTTTCAGAACCTGTACCCTAGAAACGTGGCAAAGGCTTTTCAGGTATGTGAAGATCTTTATAAGAATATATAATACACAAGCTTTCGGCTCACATTAACCATCATCAGGTAAAAAATTGTAAACAAAACAAATGCTACGGTGCTATGAGCGGTTAACAACTAACTAGGATGGAAATAACAAAATATGTGGAAGGGAGGGAGGAATAAGTAGGAGGGCCTGTGTAGGTATGCAGGGCAGGGCACTGAGCCCAACTACCTGCGCGTCCCTACAACTACCTCTCTTACTAACTTATAGTTTGTATCAAAATTTGTGGAACTAGGTATTACATTAAGGTCACTGTTTTGAATATTTAAACAAGGGTTATAGTCTTTGGTATAAAGGGCTTCGAGAATATGTAATCTGATGTCTCGGAAGCTTTAAATATTCAAAATAGTGACCTTAATGTAATACCTAGTTCCAAAAATGTTGATACAAACTATAAGTTAGTAGAGAGGTAGGTGTAGGGATGCACAGGTAGTTGGGCTCAGTGCCCTGCCCTGCATACCTACAGTGACCCTCCTACTTACTCCTCCCTCCCTTCCACATATTTTCTTATTTCCAAGATAGTTAGTTGTTAACCGCTCTTAGCACCGTAGCATTTGTTTTGTTTACAATTTTTTACCTGATGATGGTTAATGTGAGCCGAAAGCTTGTGTTTTAAATTAAAGTTTTTAAATATTGAAAAAAAATAAGATATATGAAGATACCTACTTGTAATTCTACTGTATAGGTAACTTGTGGTTGAATACATAAGTATTTTACATTTTTTTTATATCCATATATATGCATAACTGTATCTATCTACTCTCTTGTGTAACTCATATGTTATGGCACTAATAACGCTCTTGATATGTAGGAAGAAATGTGGTTATATATTTCTTTAATTATATTAAAGATATACGTGTGAGGTACCTCTTATATGTTGAATACATGTGTTTTATGTATTTAAGTCTATTGACATATATGTTTGTAAACTACTCTCCCATGCAGCTAATATGATTTCAAGGGATAGAAACGTATTTGAAGTGATAAAGAGGTGTTGATCACTTTATTATTTGTTGTATTCTACTCTGTGAGGTAAGTTATGGTTGTTGTATACAATATATGTTTTATTAACTTTAAATTTATATTAATTTATATAAATTTATTAACTATAAATTTTCATAAGTATATTTTCATGTCGTTTGTTTTGCATGTAAAAACCGTTTTCAGGTATATAATATATGGAGATCTACCTTTACAACCTTCTTTTAATTTTACTGTATGAGGTAAGATATAACATTTGAATTTAATGATATTTAAATGCCTATTTTATAGCTGTTTCTCTTTATTTTACAAAATAAAATCAAATAATAAAGGAATGGAAACCCTTTTGAGGATTATGAAGACGTATGATTACATCTTGATATTCAATTCTGTTTTATGAGGAAACATTGAATTTGGAGTTGCAAAATAGGTATGTGTTCTATGATTTATTAGACAACGCTTACATAACTATTTATATTCTACTGTTTCATGTAATTAATATGACTATGGGGGTAGAAATAGTATGATGTGTATAAACAAATATGATTATTCTTATTTTAGGTATAATTTGTATTTTACCATATAGTTATTAAGTAGGTCTGTGTTTTATGATCTGCATGTCAACATTTACATAGTTATTTCTATTCTACTCTGTTATGTAACTTATGTGATTATGGGGCTCAATATGGTATGATGTATATAACATGTATTGTTATTCTTATTTTAGTTATAATTTGTATATTACCTTATATATGTTAAGTAGGTATGTATTTATGATCTGTATGTCAACATTTATATAACTATTTCTATTCTACTCTGTTATGTTAACTTTAGTTGATTAGGGGGGGTGGGGCTCATTTATAGGGGGGCTGGGTATGATGTATAGTAATCCAGTGTGATTCTTATTCTATTTAACTTTGTATAGGTACCCTTATATATGTTAAGTAGGGTATGTATTTATATCTGCATGTCAACATTTATTATACTATTTACATATTGCTACATGCTGTTATGTAACTAGGGTACCCGATTATGGGGCTCAATATGGTATGAAGTATATGAACATGTATTGTATTCTTATATTGAGTATATTGTATTTTGCCTTCATAGTTTTACAGTAGTATATTTTTCTTTATGTCTATTGTTCAACATTTACGCAAAAATAGATAAATACCTTTCTAACCTTCTTACCGTACTCTATGGTTTAGTTTCTTTAAGTTTGTTCAGTGGGCAATGGCACTATTTTAGTCAGGGGGGACCTTGGTTGCTTGGGTGTACACAGGCAGGTCCGCAGTGGGAGTGGATTGTTTAGCGGAAGGCTCAGTACGACATCAGTTCGCTATCAGGGTAAAACCCCTGAAAATGAGTTAATAATTGAGGGAGGTCCCAAAAAGGACCAATCGCCCTCTCATTATGCCCGATAATGTGAACATTATTGAAACTACATTATATTTTTTGGATTTCAAAGTTGCTAAATCCTTTGATTTTTTTGCACAACGCCACGATTGTTACATCCCAGTTCTTTTAACACTTATAAGTATATCCTACTTACAGTTTGTTAAACAGACAAAACAAGAATATCAAAGTCGTGTATTTGATACTGTAATATCCACCTGCAAGAAGGGACGACTCCTTTACAACCAGTTCCAAAACTATTTGGCCAAATTCATCACAAATACACCACCAAAACTCTATAAGTCTCTGTCTTATATTCCTCGCTTTTATCCACTTTTTACCACTTGTCACCATGGAGACCACCTGTTTGTTTTTTTTCCACATACCTGTTGCCAGACCTCAACAAGTAGACAAACTATCCCAAAACAGCTGGGCACCACCACACCAGGGATTCCTTACAATCATACAAGTTCAAATAACTGAAAATATAACTCAGTTTTTTTAATGAGTACCCCGAACAGCATTTATCTGACATTTTTTTTTGTCAAATTTTCATTAGATTTAGTTTTTAACTGGTTTCTTGTGTTTCATAACTATTTATTTTATTTACAGGTAAATAGTATATACACAATAGTTCAAAGAATTAATAGATGAAAGTTACAATTTTAACAAATCAAGATCAAAAGTAAACCTTCTTCAGAACTTAAGACTTCATTGATCTGTGTTTTATGATTTTTATGTCAACATTCACATAGTTATTTCTATTCTACTCTGTTATGAAACTTACGTGATTATGAGGTTATATATGGTTGTATGTAGTCATATATTACATATTTTACATAAACATCATTCTGACAATCGGGCCATTAATTGTCTAATTAATCAATTGGTTAATGCCAGAAGAAGAACACATAGTGTTCGAAACGCGTTGTTTATATTATTAAATTTCTATATGTGGAGACCATTAATGAGTAAATACCACATAATAACTGCCAATACTACCTTAGAATATATATATATATTGATTAATCTGTCACTTGACATTTTTTTTTGTCTTACAATAAAAGTTTTCTAGTGTTTAACTTTATTGTAATGTTTATGTCTAATTTTTTCCCGTAAACTCACAGCACATAGGAAAGATTAAACAGAACAAACTTCTATGTACCCCTATTGATATAAATTTAGTTTTTTTTTAATTACTGAAAAGATAGAAGGCAATAAGCAGGTAGTTTTAAATTTTTTAAATATAAATGAACAATCATTTATACTTCTATTCTAATTACTAACTGAGTTATTGTTTAATTTAGAAAACATATTTCCTTCTACTAATTATAGTTTCAATTTCCTCCAAAAAAATAAATTTGTTCATAATAAAATGATATCAAAAGTATTATTCTTTTTATTCGTCCATTAAGAGTTTTAAAAATTCAGCAGAATAAAATAAATATATTTAATAACTCAAGAAACTTTTAGAAAGTCAATAATATTGGTGTTAAAAGTGAATTAGTAAAAGAGTACATATCGTTGAAACCTCATCATTCTTTTATTTCTTATCTAACATTCTTGCTTTCATAGGTTTAAAATTTTAATATGTAAGTTCTTTCTTAATTTCGTATTTATATCATGGTATGATTAATGTATGTATATTATGTGTAGCATTTGTTTATATTTTATATATGAAATTTCTTTTTATTTTATATAATTTTAAAACTTCTGTTTAAGGAATTTATTTCTGCAAATCAATAAAATGTTTTTTTTCTGGTTACTTTACATTGTTGCAGTTGTGGAACACTGTTAATAAGTAGTTCGCATGCGCAACATTTCTAGTGTAACCTCTCTATGTTTAATGTATTAGAAGTAAGTTGTATTCATTATCAATGGCTGAACTTTTATTAGATCCGAATATTCGAGGTTGGGTTTTCCTACCTATAGTTATAATTACATTTTTAGTTGGTGTAGTCCGGCATTATCTTTCACTGTTATCAACTTTTTCAAAAAAACCTGATTTATTGCAAGTTCAAGACAGGCAAGTGATGATTAGAGCACGTATTTTACGTGAATCTGGCAAATACTTACCAAGATCATCGTTTTTAATGAGAAGACATTTTTTTAATAATGAAGAAACAGGTTACTTTAAGACTCAAAGTAGAACATCATCAGGGCAGAATCCTATGACAGATCCAAGTGTTATGACAGATATGTTAAAAAGCAATGTTACTAATGTTTTACCAATGATTGTAATTGCTGGTTGGATTAATTGGATGTTTTCTGGTTTTGTAACAACAAAAGTTCCATTTCCTTTAACATTAAGATTTAAACCAATGTTACAAAGAGGAATTGAGTTAATGTCACTTGATCCTAGCTGGGTTAGTAGTGCTTCTTGGTATTTTCTTAATGTTTTTGGTTTAAGGTCGATTTATGCTCTTGTTTTGGGTGAAAACAATGCTGCTGATCAGTCACGGCATTTTGAAGATCATGTAAGCGGAGTTGCAACAGCTGTTCCACCAGATACAAAAGCAGTTTTCAAAGCTGAATGGGAAGCCCTCGAAATTTACGACCACAAATGGGCTTTAGCACATAACGAAGCTGACTTAATTGGGACTCAAACAGGAGAACAATCTAACCACAGAGAGACTTCTAGCTTCCTTAAAAAGAATTTGTAACTTCAACTAGGTACTTCAAATAAATGTATTTATTGATAATTGTTTATAATTTTAAAATATTTCATGTGTTCAAGTACTATTATCTTCTTATAGTAAACTCATATTAAATTTATCTTTTTCTGTTTATCATCATCGTATAGACCTCTATATATACATACTATTAGTAAATCGTAATATATATTTAAAAACATTATGTTTGGTTTCACTTTAATCAACCTTGATGAATGTTTCTCCAAATATTCGAAACCTTCTCTTCAATTCAAGCTTGTTCAAATCAAAGATTAGATCACCATAATTTTTTTAAATTTGTATTTGATATGTTTCGGTGCTTCATATACCATCTTCAGAATTATCAATTTCAGATCAGAGAGAGTTTAGGAGTCCCAGAGTTAACAAATCAACAATGGCCAAAATGTTTTTTAAAACTAATTTGTTTTAATAATTTCAAAATTGAAACATGGATGGTTTTTGTTGTAATTGATAATTCCAGGTAAATAATGTCTATTTATTAGACTCAAAGAAGTGTTAGGTCTTCAGATTCAATAATATATCGACCGTTAGATAGAATAGGTGTGTTCTCTAATCGGGGTTCGGTCAATTTTCCAGGATAAACAAACTCTCGTTGCCAACGTTTCGGTTTTATTTAAAACCTTTTTCATAGGCAGAAGTAAGAATTTTTTAACTAAGAAAATGAAATTTACATTGTTGTTCCTTTAAATAATGTAAATTTCATTTTCTTAGTTAAAAAATTCTTACTTCTGCCTATGAAAAAGGTTTTAAATAAAACCGAAACATTGGCTATGAAAGTTTGATTTTTTATCCTGGAAAATTGACCAAACCCCGATTAGGGAACACACTTATTTATTTATTTAACCCTTATAACCTCTGTGTAAAGGTCCGTCTCTGTAAACGCTGGGGCTCCTAAAGTACATTCTAGATCAATTTTACTATACTTAAGAACAATAAATCAAAAAAGTTATTGTAACCATTAAATTAAGATATAACCAGCATTGTTCAAGCTCTGCAGTAGATGAAACATCAAACCTTCCAGGGATCTCAGGACATACACGAACTGATATCAACACTGCAACTTCATACCCGGCTGTGTAACCTTCTTACATTGTTTACTCAATTAGTGTAATTTACCTTTGTGTTTTTTTTACTTTACTATAAGTAAAGTATAGTGATTGTGTTTTATTTGTGTTGTTAAGTATAGTAATATTGTTAATTCTGAAGATGGTGTATGTAAAATAGGAACAGAATTAAAATTTATCAAGACTCTGTCAATTCTTCAGGTTCAAGTTAAACTCTCATTGCCAACGTTTCAGTCTTTATTTAAAACCTTTTTCACTGGCAGAAGTATAACATTTTGAAACCGAAAAAACTAAGTATTACATTAGAATACAAAGAAAAATAGTCTTTGGATTTCTACAACGACTGTCTACAGTTAATTTTGATAAAATAATCTCTAATGTAATACTTAGTTATTCTGTTTCAAAATTTTATACTTCTGCTTATGAAAAAAGTTTTAAATACAAAATGAAACGTTGGGAATGAGAGTTTAATTTGAACCTGCAGAACTGATGGAGTCCTGTTGAACTTTAATTCTAATATATATATATATTGAATTTGATGGCAGATTATGCATTCACGACTTTTTACTTATAGCTTCTATTTTCCTTACAATTTTCTTTTGAGAAGGTGATAATTGCCAAAGCAAACTAGCATACGACATTCAGAAGGCTGGAAATAACCATTTCTGAATAATAACCAGCCTTCTGAATGTCGTATGCTAGTTTGCTTTGGCAATTATCACCTTCTCAAAAGAAAATTGTAAGGAAAATAGAAGCTATAAGTAAAAAGTCGTGAATGCAGAATCTGCCATCAAATTCAATAAATTGACTGTCGTCCCTCCGTCAATTCACTTCTTCTCCTGAGGACGACTGCCATATAACGGTCGAAACTCTTTTCGGGGGAACTAACTGAGGTATTTTGATTTTGAAAAGGGTTCTTTTTTTGGATCTACCGGCCATAACCAAAACACCGGGGCATAACCCAACTCCCGGGCAACGTCGGGTAGATCAACTAGTATTGTATATTTACTATTTAATTTATTTATTGTAGGGTAAAAAGATAATGAAATGGGTCTCCACGATAAAAATTTAATCGTATAAACAACTCTTTTTGAACACGTAGTGTTCTTCCTCAGGCATTAACTAAAAAATACAATATCATCATATAGTAAAAAGTAAATATAGTACAAAATAACTAAAAAATACAATGTCATCAAAAAGTTGTCTATAGTACAAAGTAAATGTAGTAAAAAATAAAAATAAAATAAAGGAAGGGAATTTATTTTTATTTTGTCCTATAGATATCAGCTGATCTCTGATTACATTGTACTTTTTAGTTAATGCCTGAGGAAGAACACTACGTGTTCGAAACGCGTTGTTTATACGTTTAAATTTTTATATGTGGAGACCATTTCATTAGCTGTTTACCCTACAATGACTAAATACCACATAATAACTGATTGCACTACGTTAGAATAATTATTATTATATAATAATTATATATTTACTATATTAATTATTATTATATAATAATTATATATTATGTTTACTATATTAATTATTATTATATAATAATTATATATTATATTTACTATATTAATTATTATTATATAATAATTATATATTATATTTACTATATTAATTATTATTATATAATAAGTATATATTATATTCACTATATTATATTTACTATATTAATTATATAGTGATAAAAATCACTTTTTATAGTATTAATAATTAATTAGTAGTGATGTTTAATTAATTTAATAATAATTTATTATTATTTTTTAGTTATTTGGTTTTGCAACCTTTTATGGTAAAAATTTTTGCATTTTTTTTTTGTTAGTGAGGTAGCATTTTGTTTTTTTTTTTTTTTTGGAAAAGTTTTTGTCTTAATGGGTACTTGTGTAGTGTCGATTTGTATAAATGATATCCTGTTGTACCTGGTATACTTGTTCTATATCAGGCATGGGTAACCTAAATGTACTGGGGGTTGCAATATATAATTTCCAAATGATTGCAGGTCGTATGGGTATTACAATATATACAGCTTAAATGTATAATGTATTTCTATAAATAAATACAGTGGTACCTCGGGATACGAGTTTAATTCGTTCCTTAATCTTGCTCGTATGTCAATTTACTCGTATCTCAAAGCAATTTTCCCCATTGAAATAAATTGAAATACCATTAATCCGTTCCAGCCCCAAAAATACTTCCCTCTAATTGTTTTTGTTACGTAATTTTGAATAAGAAAAATGTATTTATAAATGACAAATATTTTATAAGAACTTAATAAAAGAGAATGTAGAGGTGGTTAGGAAAACTGGTTTTATTAAGTTTACGGACACATGTAATTGGTTATTTAAATTTAATTTAGACACAACTTAAATGCTAATGTATGCTTAATTTTAGTTACTGATTTTCTCTTCACTGGTCTTTGCCTTTTTCGCAGGATTAAAAAAAAAAAACTGTCCAATGAAGTTTGTTTCTTCCTCTCTTTTAGAATGCTACGGAAATGAGTTAGGCAAGTTTCATTAAATAGATCTGATGCACGACTAGTTGCAACTTTTTCGGGGTGTTTCTTTGCCACGAACTGTGAAACTCTCTCCCACATTCCCAAAATCATCCAATTTTCAAAGGTAAACTGAGAACTAACTGAGTGGGCCGTAGGCGGCATCCTAGAAAAAAGAAATGTACATATTTATAAATGACCTGATACTATAATTGGCTGTTCCTCGTATCTCAAATTTCACTCGTATTTCAAAACAAAATTTCGCTCATTCGACAGTTCGTATCTCAAATAACTCGTACGTTGGGGCACTCGTATCCCGAGGTACCACTGTAATTTAGGTTAGGTTGCAGAGGTAGTTCCACAAGGGAACACACAAAGGCCGAGCATTGGCCCTTTGTGATACCACACAATGAAGGTTGATTCTACACTGGGAGTCCTAAATTTTGCTTAACTCAAATGTATTTAGAGTAGGGATCTTTAACGAGTGCCTGACATCGAACAGGCTCGGGACCTGTATAACTGTTTAACGTCCTTCTCCGAGGGACGACGCGCTCAGATTTATTCACCTCCCGCATGAATAAATCGAGGGCCAGGTGAGGATCGAACTCCGGTCCTATGAGTTCAGAGGCGAGCACGTAACCACTGAGCTAGCCTGGCCCCCCTATAAATATATAACAGTTCAAAATTGAAGATAGGTAGCACACAAAGTAAAGAAACACACTTACAAACTAAAATTTTCGAACAATCCGTTTTCAGGAGAAAAGAGAAAGGGAGACCAAGCACGTGTAGACGCAATGGCTAGCAACTGTTGCATCTATATTTACTATAAATATATATTGTGCACTATTTTAATGTGTCAAAAGTTATTTAACTTTTATATTGTTCTTATAATGAAAATTATTATTCATATCTCATTATTTTATTATGTTAAACAATTATTACAACACAATCTTCTAAATGATTAGTGGGTCATAAAAGAAAAAACTAAAATATTTGTTGCTATTGAGCTCTCTCTCTCTCTCTCTCTCCTCCTTCTCCTCTCTCTCTCTCTCTCTCTCCTCTCTCTCTCTCTCTCCTCTCTCGTTTTAATTTTCTTTCAAAAGCCTGTGTAAGTTTTTGTTAATAAGTAAAAAAACAAAAGAATTTTTAATATTTATATAGAATTCCAGATAATCTCCGAGGGCCACACAAAATCACGTGCTGGTCCGTATGTGGCCCACGGGCCGCAGGTTTCCCATGCCTGTCATAAAATAATATACAAGGGAAACTGTTCAGATGATTATAACAACTGTTTAAGAGGTAAAACGGATTTATACAATAATATTAAAAAAGAAAAATTTTGAAAGTCAGTTTTACATATATAATGTAATAATCAATGATCAAACCAATAAATGAAATGGGAAAACAAGACTAAGATTCTTTCAACCGTAACAAGCAGTCTTCATCAGAGTCAAAAACCTAACTGAAACACTAGATGCAGAAAACATCTGGTGAGGGGTTGAGAAGAATGGTATTTTAAAATGGTGAAAGCGCAGGAAAGGACTAATGTCCAGAAAGGGATATTTGGGAAAATAAAGGAGTACAGTAAGAAAGAGTAAAAAACTATCCGCTAGCTGTCAACCCTCTTAGAAGAGGCTATTGCCCTCGTAACGAAAGTATCAATTTTGAAAAGACCGAGCTGTTTTACTCGATTTTTTGAAAAAAAAATCCACGAGCTGTTTTACTCTTTCTTACTGTACTCCTTTGTTTCCCCAAACATCCCTGTCTGGACATTAGTCCTTTCCTGCACTTTCACTCTTTTGAAATACCAATCTTCCCTCCTACTCTTATCAACCCCTCACTAGATGTTTTCTGCATCTTGCGTTTCAGTTGGGTTTTTAACTCTGATGAAGACCGCTTGTTACAGTTGAATGACTCAATCTTGTTTTCCCATTTCATATTATGGTTTGATCATTGATTGTTATTTCACGTGTTTATGTGAAATCTTTTTATATAGTGTAATAATATATTATTAAAAAAAGAATAATATTTTTTAAAGTTAATATTTGCTATAAGAACAAACCTTTATAAAGCTTTCTTCGACTACCAGCGCTCCTGGTGAGAATAAGAAAAACTTCTAGAACGGAGCTATTTCTTTTATAAAGTTAATAAAGAATTGTAACTCCTGTTCTTTGAATATAGTCATAACTTGTAAATAAATTGAAAGATCTTTTAAATATTTATGATTTATTTATTATTTTTTTATTATAATAGTAGTGATAAAAGAATTTCAATTAAACTTATCCAAGAAATTTGTTTTTGTAAGCAATCATTACAAAACTGTTTATATTTAGTTGGAATATATTGTAAATGTGAAATTAATAGTTTCATCATTTATTATCTCACTAAATATATATTTATCAAATTTGTGCTTTGTTAAATGTCAATAAAATATTATTTAATTGTTACTTTTTTTTATTTTATTTTAGATTGTTTTGTTTGTTAGAAAAATAGATTTTTTTTTTCCAATGATCTAATATTGGTTCTTCGTTAATTCTGATTTTCTGATGTGCACTCCTTGTTTAATTAGAAATGTATTTATTTTCAATGTATAAACTAGTGATGGGACGGTATCATGATAGAAGGGAATTTCAGTTATTTCATTTTTGTGTGTTCTTTTGAAAATTCTAGTTCATTCAGTTCGAAGAATTGTTTCATCTAATTGGTTATATATATAAAGCTTTCACATAAACACGTGAAATATCAATCAATGATCAAACCACAATAAGAAATGGGAAAACAAGACTAAGTCAGTTGGGTTTTTGACTCTGACGAAGACCGCTTGTTACGGTTGAAAGATCTTAGTCTTGTTTTCCCATTACTTATTGTGGTTTGATCATTCATATATATAAAATATATAATATATATATATATATATATGTAAAATAAATTCAAAACGAAGGAAACACACAGAAAGACACAGACATAACTCACATCGATATTTCGACCATTGTCGTCATCAGAAGGTGTGAAGAGCAAAGAGTCTCGCAGGAAGGCAGGGCGGTGAGTCACCGCCTCTCTTCGCTCTTCACACCTCCTGATGACGACAATGGTCGAAATATCGATGTGAGTTATGACTGTGTCTTTCTTTCGTTTTGAATTTATTTTATTTAAAAAAGTCCGCTGGACCGTTTCTTTTAATTGGTATATACAAAAGTAAGGTTTATCGGGACTCGGTCAGTTCTTCAGGTTCAAATTAAACTCTCATTGCCAACGTTCGGTTATTATTGAAAACCTTTTTCATAGTATCATATCACATCCATATGTTCATCTTATATCCTCATAGAAACTATAATTATTATCCTAAAATATATATACGAGTATATTGATAAAAGTATCGACCGTGGAATAAAACAAAACTAAGTTTATCGGGACTCGGTCAGTTCTTCAGGTTCAAATTAAACTCTCATTGCCAACGTTTCGGTTATTATTGAAACCTTTTTCATAGGCTCATATCACATCCATATGTTCATCTTATATCCTCATAGAAACCTATAATTATTATCCTAAAATATATATACGAGTATATTGATAAAAGTATCGACCGTGGAATAGAAACAAAACTATAGTTTATCGGGACTCGGTCAGTTCTTCAGGTTCAAATTAAACTCTCATTGCCAACGTTCGGTTATTATTGAAAACCTTTTTCATAGTATCATATCACATCCATATGTTCATCTTATATCCTCATAGAAACCTATAATTATTATCCTAAAATATATATATATTGATAAAAGTATCGACCGTGGAATAGAAACAAAACTATAGTTTATCGGGACTCGGTCAGTTCTTCAGGTTCAAATTAAACTCTCATTGCCAACGTTTCGGTTATTATTGAAAACCTTTTTCATAGGCTCATATCACATCCATATGTTCTTCTTATATCCTCATAGAAACCTATAATTATTATCCTAAAATATATATATATTGATAAAAGTATCGACCGTGGAATAGAAACAAAACTATAGTTTATCGGGACTCGGTCAGTTCTTCAGGTTCAAATTAAACTCTCATTGCCAACGTTCGGTTATTATTGAAAACCTTTTTCATAGTATCATATCACATCCATATGTTCATCTTATATCCTCATAGAAACCTATAATTATTATCCTAAAATATATATATATTGATAAAAGTATCGACCGTGGATTAGAAACAAAACTATAGTTTATCGGGACTCGGTCAGTTCTTCAGGTTCAAATTAAAATCTCATTGCCAACGTTTCGGTTATTATTGAAAACCTTTTTCATAGGCTCATATCACTTCCATATGTTCTTCTTATATCCTCATAGAAACCTATAATTATTATCCTAAAATATATATACGAGTATATTGATAAAAGTATCAACCGTGGAATAGAAACAAAACTATAGTTTATCGGGACTCGGTCAGTTCTTCAGGTTCAAATTAAACTCTCATTGCCAACGTTCGTTATTATTGAAAACCTTTTTCATAGTATCATATCACACCATATGTTCATCTTATATCCTCATAGAAACCTATAATTATTATCCTAAAATATATAAATTATTGATAAAAGTATCGACCGTGGAATAGAAACAAAACTATAGTTTATCGGGACTCGGTCAGTTCTTCAGGTTCAAAAAAACTTCATTGCCAACGTTTCGGTTATTATTGAAAACCTTTTTCATAGGCTCTATCACTTCCATATGTTCTTCTTATATCCTCATAGAAACCTATAATTATTATCCTAAATATATTACGAGTATATTGAAAAAGTATCGACCGTGGAATAGAAACAAAACTATAGTTTATCGGGACTCGGTCAGTTCTTCAGGTTCAAATTAAACTCTCATTGCCAACGTTTCGGTTATTATTGAAAACCTTTTTCATAGGCTCATATCACATCCATATGTTCTTCTTATATCCTCATAGAAACCTATAATTATTATCCTAAAATATATATACGAGTATATTGATAAAAGTATCGACCGTGGAATAGAAACAAAACTATATTTATCGGGACTCGGTCAGTTCTTCAGGTTCAAATTAAACTCTCATTGCCAAGTTCGGTTATTATTGAAAAACCTTTTTCATAGTATCATATCACATCCATATGTTCATCTTATATCCTCATAGAAACCTATAATTATTATCCTAAAAATATATTATTGATAAAAGTATCGACCGTGGAATAGAAACAAAACTATAGTTTATCGGGACTCGGTCAGTTCTTCAGGTTCAAATTAAACTCTCATTGCCAACGTTTCGGTTATTATTGAAAACCTTTTTCATAGGCTCATATCACATCCATATGTTCTTCTTATATCCTCATAGAAACCTATAATTATTATCCTAAAATATATATATATTGATAAAAGTATCGACCGTGGAATAGAAACAAAACTATAGTTTATCGGGACTCGGGCGTTCTTCAGGTTCAAATTAAACTCTCATTGCCAACGTTCGGTTATTATTGAAAACCTTTTTTAGTATCATATCACATCCATATGTTCATCTTATATCCTCATAGAAACCTATAATTATTATCCTAAAATATTATATATTGATAAAAGTATCGACCGTGGATTAGAAACAAAACTATAGTTTATCGGGACTCGGTCAGTTCTTCAGGTTCAAATTAAACTTCATTGCCAACGTTTCGGTTATTATTGAAAAATTTTTATAGGCTCATATCACTTCCATATGTTCTTCTTATATCCTCATAGAAACCTATAATTATTATCCTAAAATAATATACGAGTATATTGATAAAAGTATCAACCGTGGAATAGAAACAAAACTATAGTTTATCGGGACTCGGTCAGTTCTTCAGGTTCAAATTAAACTCTCATTGCCAACGTTCGGTTATTATTGAAAACCTTTTTCATATATCATATCACATCCATATGTTCATCTTTATCCTCATAGAAACCTATAATTATTATCTAAAATATATATATATTGATAAAAGTATCGACCGTGGAATAGAAACAAAACTATAGTTTATCGGGACTCGGTCAGTTCTTCAGGTTCAAATTAAACTCTCATTGCCAACGTTTCGGTTATTATTGAAAACCTTTTTCATAGGCTCATATCACTTCCATATGTTCTTCTTATATCCTCATAGAAACCTATAATTATTATCCTAATATATATATACGAGTATATTGATAAAAGTATCGACCGTGGAATAGAAACAAAACTATAGTTTATCGGGACTCGGTCAGTTCTTCAGGTTCAAATTAAACTCTCATTGCCAACGTTTCGGTTATTATTGAAAACCTTTTTCATAGGCTCATATCACATCCATATGTTCTTCTTATATCCTCATAGAAACCTATAATTATTATCCTAAAATATATATACGAGTATATTGATAAAAGTATCGACCGTGGAATAGAAACAAAACTATAGTTTATCGGGACTCGGTCAGTTCTTCAGGTTCAAATTAAACTCTCATTGCCAACGTTCGGTTATTATTGAAAACCTTTTTCATAGTATCATATCACATCCATATGTTCATCTTATATCCTCATAGAAACCTATAATTATTATCCTAAAATATATATATATTGATAAAAGTATCGACCGTGGAATAGAAACAAAACTATAGTTTATCGGGACTCGGTCAGTTTCTTCAGGTTCAAATTAAACTCTCATTGCCACGTTTCGGTTATTATTGAAAACCTTTTTCATAGGCTCATATCACATCCATATGTTTTCTTATATCCTCATAGAAACCTATAATTATTATCCTAAAATATATATATATGATAAAAGTACGACCGGGAAAAAAACAAAAAAATTTATCGGGACTCGGTCATTCTTCAGGTTCAAATTAAACTCTCATTGCCAACGTTCGGTTATTATTGAAAACCTTTTTCATAGTATCATATCCATCCATATGTTCATCTTATATCCTCATAGAAACCTATAATTATTATCCTAAAATATATAAAATATTGATAAAAGTATCGACCGTGGAATAGAAACAAAACTATAGTTTATCGGACTCGGTCAGTTCTTCAGGTTCAAATTAAACTCTCATTGCCAACGTTCGGTTATTATTGAAAACCTTTTCATGTATCATATCACATCCATATGTTCTTTTTATCCTCATAGAAACCTATAATTATTATCCTAAAATATATATATATTGATAAAAGTATCGACCGTGGAATAAAACAAAACTATAGTTTATCGGGACTCGGTCATTCTTCAGGTTCAAATTAAACTCTCATTGCCAACGTTTCGGTTATTATTGAAAACCTTTTTCATAGGCTCATATCACTTCCATATGTTCTTCTTATATCCTCATAGAAACCTATAATTATTATCCTAAAATATATATATATTGATAAAAGTATCGACCGTGGAATAGAAACAAAACTATAGTTTATCGGGACTCTGTCAGTTCTTCAGGTTCAAATTAAACTCTCATTGCCAACGTTTCGGTTATTATTGAAAATCTTTTTCATAGTATCATATCACATCCATATGTTCTTTTTATATCCTCATAGAAACCTATAATTATTATCCTAAAATATATATACGAGTATATTGATAAAAGTATCGACCGTGGAATAGAAACAAAACTATAGTTTATCGGGACTCTGTCAGTTCTTCAGGTTCAAATTAAACTCTCATTGCCAACGTTTTGGTCTTTATTTAATAACTTTTTCATACGCAGAAGTATAAATTTTGAAATAGAAAAACAAAGTATTACATTACAAATTATTTTACAAAGAAAAATAATATGAGGATTTTAACAACAACTTTTTTTTTGTTTCAAAATTTATACTTCTGTCTATGAAAAAAGGTTTTAAATAAAGACCGAAACTTTGGCAATGAGTGTTTAATTTGAACCTGAAGAACTGACCGAGTCCCGATAAACCTTAGTTTCATTTCAACAAAGTATGCCTCCAAGAAGATTTGCTGCCAACCTATACTAATATATATATATATATATATATATATATATATATGAGTCGTTATCAGCCTTTGGAGCGATTCACATCTTTTCCTGAAGACGAGGATATCGAAATATAGTAGTGAGTTCAGTGATTTCTTTTCTATGTGTTCTTTTTAAATTCTAGTTTATATATATATATATATGCTAACAGTCATAACCTTCTTTTAATGACTGCTTTAGTGTTCAAATCATTAAGCTAGTGACCACTGATGACCGTAGTTTGACCTTAAGAGTGTCTGAGGAGGCCCACATATGGTTATTGGGTGCCCAATCATCTCCTTATTTAAATCAGAAGCGTTAACTTTTATATTTTATTACTTTTATTTTTAATTTTTTTTTTAAAATATATTATTTGTTGTTTTTTGCAATTTTATAATTTTTTCTATTATATTTGACTTATACTTTTGCATTGACCTTTCTGTTCTGCGACTTTTAGTGCCTAGCTCCTTTTTTACGCTAGTTCTGCTCTCATCGGTTGACTCTTTATTGCTTCATTCGCGCTTCGTCCTTCGACGTGTAGAGATCTCTCTCACTTCGTCCTCTCTTCTAGTCTACTCCTGATGACGAACAACAGTTCGAAATATTGAATTCTGTAAGTGTGGTTTTTATTCTTTTTTCTGTGTCGTGCTTTGTGAAATTTAAAGTTTTTTACATATATCAATGATCAAAACACAATATGAAATGGGAAAACAAGACTAAGATGTTTCAACCGTAACAAGCAGCCTTCGTCAGAGTCAAAAAGCCCAACTGAAACACTAGATGCAGAAATCATCTAGTGAGGGGTTGAGAATAGTGGTATTTTAAAAGGGTGAAAAAACCCTTTTAAAAGATTTTCACTCTTTTAAAATACCACTCCTCCCTTCCACTCTTCTCAACCCCTCACCAGATGTTTTCTGCATCTAGTGTTTCAGTTGGGCTTTTTGACTCTGACGAAGGTCGCTTGTTACGGTTGAAAGATCGTAGTCTTGTTTTCCCTTTTCATATTATGGTTTTGATCAGGCATTGTTATTTTACATGTTTATGTGAAATCTTTATATATAATATATAAATTTTATTACATTACAAATTATTTTGCAAAGAAAAATAGACAGTTATTGTTGAAATTCACAGGCTATTTTTCTTTGTAAAATATTTTGTAATGTAATACTTAGTTTTCTGTTTCAAAATTTATACTTCTGCTTATATGCCATATTAATTGTTCAAGAGACATTTTAATTTAGAATGAGCAGATGTAAAAGAAAAACACAATTTTTCAGACGAAAACCGAACTTTTATAATGCGAAACAAAATTCAATAAAAAAAAACAATTACAGTGAATAAAAACAATTACAGTGTAAAAACAGTACTTACAAGAATTAAAATGTGCACGTACAAGCTTTCGACTTCCACAGAAGTCATCGTCAGGTTAATTATATGGATAACCAAATTTATATATGTGACAAAAACTAAGAAAAATGCTAGCCAATCATAATTTGCATATTCTGATTGGCTAGCATTTTTCTTAGTTTTTGTCATATATATATATATTTGGTTATCCATATCAGTAACCTGACGATGACTTCTGTGGAAGTCTAAAGGTTGTTCCTGCACATTTTAATTCTTGTAAGTACTGTTTTTACACTGTATTTGTTTTTATTCACTGTAATTGTTATTTTTTCTACTGAAGTTTGTTTAGCATTATAAAGTTTAGTTTTTCGTCTGAAGAATGGTGATTTTCTTTTTACATCTGCTCATGCTAAATTAAGATGTCTCTTGAGCAATTAATATGGCATTTAACACCAACCCAACGCAAGGTTGCGAGGAAATTGGAACAGATCAGCTTTAAAGTCGTAAACGCAGAGGCCGCTGTGCATTTTAATGGAAATATATATATATATATTTTCGAAGTCTAGTCGAAGGTTTTGTCCGGTTAACATTGTTGTTCCTTTAAATAATGTAAATTTCATTTTCTTAGTTAAAAAATTCTTACTTCTGCCTATGAAAAAGGTTTTAAATAAAACTGAAAAATTGGCAACGAGAGTTTGATTTTTTATCCGAGAAAATTGACCTAATTCCGATTAGAGAACACACCTATATATATATACGAGTATACATATATATATGTGGGGAGATCTCTCTCACTTCGACCTCTCTTCTAGTCTACTCACCTGATGACGAACAACAGTTCGAAATATTGAATTCTGTAAGTGTTCTTTTTAGTCTCTTTTCTGTGTCATGCTTTGTATAATTTAAAGTTATATATATATATATTTAGGGAGCAGACCTTCATTAAGCCATACACAATTAAATTTCTTACCTATTTCCTTTCGTGTGCATTTCTTGGACAGCTTTTCCAATTTTCTCATTTCTTTTTTCAATTTTTCAGGCATCAAATGAATAAGTTCGCCAAAAGAATATATGTATATATATATATATCAATGATCAAACCTCAATAAGAAAATGGGAAAACAAGACTAAGATCTTTCAACCGTAACAAGCGGTCTTCGTCAGAGTCAAAAACCCAACTGTAAGTTATATATATATATATATACTCTTTTGGCGAACTTATTCATTCTCCAAGCGAATTGGAGTCCGCTGGTATTTATAAAATTCCGTGCAAAAATTGCCATAAAATTTATATTGGTCAAACTGGTAAATCATTAAAGACACGTGTAAAACAACACCAATATAACGTAAGTAGACAGGAAAAAATAGTGCCTTATTCTTGCATATAAAAAATGAAAATCATCATATTGATTGGACAGGAGCTAAATTTATTACCTATGAAAAATCAATGTTGTTAAGAAATATTATTGAATCGTCTCTAATTAAATTTAATAGATCTAATATTATAAACATTAGTAACGGTCTCTTCAAACTTGATACTTTCGTCACGAGGGCAATAGCCTCTTCAAAGAGGGTTGACAGCTAGCGGATAGTTTTTTACTTTTTCTTACTGTACTCCTTTGTTTCCCCAAATATCCCTTTCTGGACATTAGTCCTTTCCTGTGCTTTCACCCTTTTAAAATACCACTCTTCCCTCCCACTCTTCTCAACTCCTCACCAGATGTTTTCTGCATCTAGTGTTCAGTTGGGTTTTTGACTCTGACGAAGACCGCTTGTTACGGTTGAAAGATCTTAGTCTTGTTTTCCCATTTCTTATTGTGGTTTGATCATTGAGATATATATATATTGATAAAAGTATCGACCGTGGAATAGAAACAAAACTAAAGTTTATCGGGACTCTGTCAGTTCCCGAAGGCAATGAAAGTTTAATTTGAACCTGAAGAACTGACAGAGTCCCGATTTACTTTAGTTTTGTATATATATATATTTCTAAAAATTTTATGCTTGGTTACCTTTTTAGAGAGTTTCTCTAATGTCCTACAGGCTCTTCTGAGTTGCTCAGGGAAAGAAAAAGTTTTCCTTTCATATATACACATTCTGACACTATTTAATAACTTAGTTAGTATTAGAATGTATAAATAAATGCGTATGTATATATGAAAGGAAAAGTTTTAGGCCAGTTGATTTTCTTATTCCCTGAGCAACTCAGAAGAGCCTGTAGGACATTAGAGAAACTCTTCTAAAAAGGTAACCAAGCATGAAATTGGCATACAATTTTTAGGAACATGTTTGCAAGAAGGGTTCCTACCAACCTTCACTATTTTATATATATATATATGAGTTGGGTTTTTGACTCTGACGAAGACCGCTTGTTACGGTTGAAAGATCTTAGTCTTGTTTTCCCATTTCTTATTGTGGTTTGATCATTGATTATTGTTTCACGTGTTTATGCGAAATCTTTTTATATATATATATATATATAAAATCTCCAAAAATTGTTCTTGACCTCTTCTATTCTATATTTTGTTATTGAGGGCTAGGTCAAATAAAAGAAAATAAACTCCTTCCTAGGCCGACGTTTCGATGTATTTGTACATCATCTTCAAGGCTAAAATTAGAGTAAGAACTATAATACATTTACCAAAACAATTAATTAATTCTCATGTAACTTAAATAACCATTAGCACACTGTCCAAGGTAAAACTAATTTCCTTTCGTCTGATACTTTAAAATAGATGTGTACTCAACAACTCTGATTATAAAATAACCTTTTGTATGTATCTGTTGGTCTTAAAAAAATGTGTGTTAGTTCTCTATGTGAGTTGTAGATTGTTTTGGTAAATGTATTATAGTTCTTACTCTAATTTTAGCCCTGAAGGTGATGTACAAATACATCGAAACGTCGGCCTAGGAAGGAGTTTATTTTCTTTTATTTGACCTAGCCCTCAATAACAAAATACAGAATATATATATATTGTTAAATAGCAGAGCAGATTCTGCAATCACGATTTTTTCAGCAATTGTTCTTTTTTTCTAATCACTTTTCTATGCTGCAAATGCAATGAAAATAACAAATTTCCCAGAGACATACTGGAGTCAGTAACACAGTCCAATAACTGATAACATATATTAAGTACTTGCTATAACTAAATTATAGAAGAAAACAAGCTTGTGTTTTCTTCTACAAAAATCCTCAAGAAACCCATCTTTGAACATTAATAATAATAAATATTACATTCAGAAGAAAGTTTATAACAAAATCTTTTAGTTTTGGAAGATAAAAAAAGAGAGGTAATTAATATATATTTCATAATTGTTTTTGTCAAAAAACTTTATTGACTGGTAGTTACAAAAAGCAAAGACTTATAAAAATTTAACAGTAAGGCAAAAAAATTAATCTTTTGACATAAAAATTTAACAGCAAGGCAAAAAAATTAATCTTTTGACATAAAAATTTAACAGTAAGGCAAAAAAATTTAATCTTTTGACATAAAAATTTAACAGCAAGGTAACAAAATTAATCTTTTGACTAACAATCAATTTTAACTACCTGAAACCTTCCCTGTATCTACCTGAATGAACAAATAAACATTCATTAAGATTAATACAGTCATTTGGGAAAATATTGCTAATAGACAGGACAATTTGGGTAACCAATAACTTTTTATTTATAATAAGGTATTGTTTTCTTGACCACAATTTACTAATAAACACTTCTTCTTATTGGAGTTTGGTCAGGGTTAATATATGGAATCACCTTTTTGCCAACGTTTCGTCTTTATTTTAAGATTATAAGCTAGCTTTGATTTATAACCCTGAGGATGTCTTAAGATTAAAATAAAGACGAAAAGGTGATTCCGTATATTAACCCTGACCAAACTCAAAGAAGAAGAAAAAGTTTATATATATATATATTGTAAACAGGAAAACGATCCAAAAGGACAACGAACGTTTCACTGTGAAACGTATATATATATATATATCTAGAGGTCTATGAAAATGGTTTTAAATAAAACTGAAACGTTGGCAATGAGAGTTTAATTTAAACCTGAAGAATTGACTGAGTCCTCATAAACTTTTATTTTGTTTATACTTCACGATGGATACTTTAATCAATATTTATATAATAAATACTTTTCTTTAACACGGAATTTGGTATGGGTTAATTATTTGAAATCACCTTTTTACCAACGTTTTATCATTATTTTAAGGCACCCTCAGGGCTATAACCCAAAAATAATGGACATTTATCTTATCTACATCACATTGATTGTAAAACCATAAAAATCTTACTTACTTAAGGCTAACTTCTACCTTATTTTTTATGATGAATGTGATGTAAAGATATATGTCCATTATTTTTGGGTTCCAGCCCTGAGGATTAAAATAAAGACGAAACGTTGGCAAAAAGGTGATTTAAAATAATTAACCCTGACAAAATTACGAGAAGAAGAAAAGTCCCAAAGCGTCTCACATCAGATTTTTTTTTAAAATTCTAATTAAATTGTCTTTGCGGCATTGAACAAGGTCACCAGTACACGAGGGAATATTCATACATAAAAAAAAACAGCTGACTAAGGTATGAAGAAAAATGATGAACTTTCAAGGTCATACACTAGATTAGCTTTGAACCGTAAAATATCTACTACCGTCGTAGTCAGTAGTGTGCCAATTACGAAAAGGGGAATAAATTCCAAGCTAATTAATGAAAGAAACTAACAAAAAAAGAATTTAAGAAAACGATAAATGTTGTTATATAATTATCGTTTAATTCTGCGCACGCGTTAAATATATTGAATTCAAATTATTTCTGGAATTTCTATCCTATTTCTCACACAAAGTAATTACATTAAAGCGTCCACGTTTTCCTTGACTGCTCAACCGAACACCTGTAACCTTGTATAACCTCCTTGATTTGTACTAGCAGAAGTGGATTCACTTACAGTTCAACACTGCTTTTGAATTACCGGCTTAGGAGGAGTTGAAAGATTTCAAATATAATTTAAATATGTGCGGTATTTGGGCACTGTTTGGATATCAAACTGATTCAATTGCTCATTGTGATAAATCGTTTTGTAAAATAAGACATAGAGGTCCAGATGCCTGGAGGATTCAGTTTGACAATAGAATCAAGGTACCATTTCAAATCAATTTAAATTCTTATCACCATATGTTCAATTAAAATTGTACTTTGTAACATATGAAAAGTATACGTAGGACATACATGTAAAATTATATTTCATGACAGCTATATTGTAATATTAAATTAATTAAAAAAAAAAAGTTAAATTAAATGTTTACTAAATAAATATTTCTGCCTCTCAAAATTCAAATCATGGAGTGGTTTACTCATACTTTTACTATAAGTAAACTGATCAAGTCGTAGATAATTAGTAAAATTAATTGACTAATTCTAATGTGTTTAGAATTATGGTGGATTCAACATCCAAAATACCTATTTCAATGGTCCTGATTATTAAAATACTTTTGAAATATTAAAGTAAAACCTTGCACCTGAGCCCTGTCATGATGACGCGGAATTTCGAATTGACCAGTTTGTTTTTAGTTTAAATTAATATACTCTTGAAATAAGTTTAATTATTTAATGCTGTTATAAATTTTGTGTAATTTTATCAAGTCTTGACTGAGTTACTTATGTTAAGTTGATGACATTTCCTAGAAGAAAAAAAGAAAGTAAATACATATAGAGAAATTTAGTATCTAAGACCAAGTCATGATTTTTCTGTGTTAATATTGCTCTTTTAAATTTATGTCCTACCTTTCTTTAAGATATTATTCATTAACTAATAATGTTAACTATGTTATTGTTAATATTATTGTTACTATAGTATTGTAATACTTTGTATCCTTATTATAAGCAAATATAATGTTTGTTATAAAAAGGTTTTCTCTGTTATAAGAAGCGTAAGGTTCAGAATAAAAAATTATGAAAATACGAATGTTTCCCAAAAATACGAAAGTTTTTTTTTTGATACACGTATTTATAAAAAACTCAACTTATTTAGCAGTAAATGTCATAGAAATACTACATACGTTCTGTTGTAAATGAGAATGGAGGGCTAAGCTGTCTTGTCCTTTCCACTTGTAGTCAGTTGGACTACAATTATGATAAAATTGAATAAATTGACAGAATATGAAAGATTTACTGTTTTTATAAAGGTTTGTTAAAGAAATTTATACAAATAATATATCAAACATACTTCTTTTTTCTTATAAGTGTTGTATGTCAAATAAAAACTGGTGTTCTACGGTGTTTACGAATTTGTAACATACGAGGCATTTATACAGGCCTATGGGATGGTACCGTCTTTTTCCGAAAATAAGACACTGTCTTACTTTATTTTTAGGCATAAAAAGTAAATGTACATGAAATAGACTGTTTAACTTATGATCAATTAAATGATAATTAGGGAATATAATGAGGGCTAATTATGATGACTTTGATTTGTAGCTGTAGTTTAATTGATGCAATTAGATATGCTCAATTATCAATATTATGACAAAGCGTGACACACGCGGTTGGTTACTACCGTCTTTTTCCGAAAATAAGACACTGTCTTACTTTATTTTTAGGTATAAAAAGTAAAAGTATGTACATGAAATAGACTGTTTAACTTATGATCAATTAAATGATAATTAGGGAATATAATGAGGGCTAATTATGATGACTTTGATTTGTAGCTGTAGTTTAATTGATGCAATTAGATATGCTCTAATTATCAATATTATGACAAAGCGTGACACACGTGGTTACTACCGTCTTTTTCCGAAAATAAGACACTGTCTTACTTTATTTTTAGGTATAAAAAGTAAAAGTATGTACATGAAATAGACTGTTTAACTTATGATCAATTAAATGCTAATTAGAGAATATAATGAGGTCTAATTATGATGACTTTGATTTGTAGCTGCAGTTTAATTGATGCAATTAGATATGCTAATTATCAATATTATGACAAAGCGTGACACACGCGGTTGGTTACTACCGTCTTTTTCCGAAAATAAGACACTGTCTTACTTTATTTTTAGGTATAAAAAGTAAAAGTATGTACATGAAATAGACTGTTTAACTTATGATCAATTAAATGATAATTAGGGAATATAATGAGGGCTAATTATGATGACTTTGATTTGTAGCTGTAGTTTAATTGATGCAATTAGATATGCTCAATTATCAATATTATGACAAAGCGTGACACACGTGTTTACTACCGTCTTTTTACGAAAATAAGACACTGTCTTACTTTATTTTTAGGTATAAAAAGTAAATGTACCTGAAATAGACTGTTTAACTTATGCCCTAGGTTAGGTTAGGTTAGGTTACAGTGGCCGTCCCGAAGAGAACACACATAGGCCGCAAGCCGGCCCCTTGTGATACCAAACTTATGCCCTATTAAATGCTAATTAGAGAATATAATGAGGTCTAATTATGATGACTTTGATTTGTAGCTGTAGTTTAATTGATACAATTAGATATGCTTAATTATCAATATTATTATGACAAAGCGTGACACACGCGGTTACTACCGTCTTTTTACGAAAATAAGACACTGTCTTACTTCATTTTTAAGTCAAAATCCGTGCTAGTGCTTATCCTCGGAGGAGGGTTTCAAGTACGTATTTTTGTTTAATATTTATTTTTATACAGAAATTTAAATTTATTCGATTATAGTCATGTCATCTTCTGGAACAACGTCATAAATTATCAACATTTTGAATTCTGTTCTGATTTTCTTCCAAATCTATTTCCTGTAGAATCATTGGTCTGAATCTCTCATATCTTGCAATATAGCTGAGGTTAAATTAATACTTCTTGTCCAAGTAGCCTCCTTAAAACGGACTTTAGAGGTAAACAAGGAATTCCTTGGAATATTGTTTTTCAAAGAATTCTCTGAAATATTACGACAGCTAGAGATACCTACTACATTCAACAGTAATTTTGTTAAATGTAAACGAATTATATTTTTCACATTGGCTTAACTAGGGGTTATTTTCAGAAGAGAGCTTATAAGTCCAAAATGTCCTGAAAATCATGCTAGGATTTATTTTCGGAAAAAGATGGTAGGTGGGGGGTTCAATCCCCACTCTGGCTCTCGATTTATTTATGCGGGAGGTGAATAAATCTGAGTACCTCGTCCCTCGGAGGAGGACGTCAAGCCGTCGGTCCCTTAGCCTGTACTATAGTATGACAGGTACTTGTTAAAGATCCCCTACTCAAAATACACTTGAGTTAGGCAAAATTTAGGACTCTTAATGTAGAATCTGTAGAATCAGTGTTCAAACAAAAAATCCGATAAACAGCTGTTGTTTTCACCCTCTAGGGCAGTGGTTCTCAACATGGTCCACATGGACCCCCAGGGGTCCACAGAGGATTACTGGGGGTCCATGAGAAAAGTAGTATTCTGAAGGTCCATGACACGTGGTTAGAGCTCTATGTTAAGTTTAAACCAGTGGTTCTCAACGTGGTCCACATGGACCCCCAGGGGTCCACAGAGGATTACTGGGGGTCCATGAGAAAAGTAGTATTCTGAAGGTCCATGACACGTGGTTAGAGCTCTATGTTAAGTTTAAACCAGTGGTTCTCAACGTAGTCCACATGGACCCCCAGGGGTCCACAGAGGATTACTGGGGGTCCATGAGAAAAGTAGTGTTCTGAAGGTCCATGACACGTGGTTAGGGCTCTATGTTAAGTTTAAACCAGTGGTTCTCAACGTGGTCCACATGGACCCCCAGGGGTCCACAGAGGATTACTGGGGGTCCATGAGAAAAGTAGTATTCTGAAGGTTCATGACACGTGGTTAGAGCTCTATGTTAAGTTTAAATCAGTGGTTCTCAACGTGGTCCACATGGACCCCCAGGGGTTCACAGAAGATTACTGGGGGTCCATGAGGAAAGTAGTATTCTGAAGGTCCATGACACGTGGTTAGAGCTCTATGTTAAGTTTAAATGAATTTATCAGCAAACCAAAAATAAATCAAAGCGTAGTAAGCTTTGGCCGTACAATATTCAAACATAATTAAAATATAAGGCCTAATATCCTCGTCAGTTTGTTAAAATGTTCCAATGTTTTAAAATTTTCTATTACACTTCTCTTTATTGTACATTCAAAATTGATTCTGTTACAATTTATTTCAGGGTACTTTACAAAATGTTAATAAAGAAATATTTTTTTATTGTTTTAAAAACATTTTTGTATTTTCGCATGCGTTGTAGATGTAATGAAATTAACGATATTCATTTACCTAAAATCAAATATTTATTTATAAATTCGTATAATTATGTTTTTTAAGTATCTGGGGGGAGTGGGGATCCACAAGTAGCTTTTAGGGGGTCCAAAAGTAGGTTTTAGGGGGTCCACAAGTAGCTTTTAGGGGGTCCACAAGTATCTTTTAGGGGTCCACAAGCAAACAAAGGTTGAGAACTCCTGCTCTAGGGGGGAACGGTTTAAACAATAAAGAAGAAGGTATTCATTCGACGCAAGCTTAATTTCATTATGACCTGCCAAACGACCAACATATGGCCAATAATTTTAATGTTTGAGAAGGTTAGGTTAGGTTAGGTTGCAATGGCAGTTCCACAAGGGAACACACTTAGACCGAGCATTGGCCCTTTGTGATACCACACAAAGAAGATTGATTCTACAGTGGGAGTCCTAAATTTTGCCTAACTCAAGAGTATTTAGAGTAGGGATCTTTAACGAGTACCTGACATAGTACAGGCTCGGGACCGACAGTTTAACATCCTTCTCGGAGGGACGACGTGCTCAGATTTATTTACCTCCCGCGTGAATAAATCGAGGGCTAGGTGGGGATCGAACCCCGGTCCTATCAGTTCAGAGGCGAGCACGTAACCACTGAGCTAGCCTGACCCCCTTAATGTTTGAGAAACTGATGTTTAACCGGGAGTACGTTACCCCCTCTGGGGGTCCAGGTTTATTCTCACGGTAAGTTTAAACGTACTCACCTCTGAGCTGGATAGTAAACCCGGGGTTCGATCCCCAGCCTTGGCTAAACCTCGGAAATCTCATTCAAGCAAGAGGTGAATGAATCTGAGTACGTCGTCCTAGGAGAGGACTTTAAGACGTCGGTCCCGAGTCTGTACCATGCCAATTACTCGTTAAACATCCCTACTCGAAAATGCACTTGAGCTAGGCAAAATTTAAGACTCCCATGTAGAATCACCGTTCAAACAAAAAACCGGTAAATGATGATGTAATCATCGGCTAAGGGATCGGTTATTTAACAATCTCTGAGGTGCGACGCTCCCAGATTTCCTTCCCATTTGACAGAAAGACAATCGAACTAAATTTCCGGTTTTTTTTTGTTTCCGAACACGTCTCTGTCTCTATTAGTTCGGAAATACGAGGGGAGAGTGTAATAATACATAAGAATAACCATGAATATGATGTGGATTACTGTGTTTTGTTACAGAATGCCTGCATTGGCTTCACCAGGTTGACCATTGTCGACAGTGTCTATGGCATGCAGCCCATGATCCTTCATGAATTCCCCTTCATCACTCTCCTCTGCAATGGCGAGCTCTACAACTGTCACAAGGTCCTTTAACTCATTCATGGCTAGCAGTAAATACTTTCGTTTTATCTAAGACACAGCCAAACTGAATTGACTCTGACTTCACGACTTTTTAAGGTCGAAAATATGACCCGACAGTAACTCCACGACTTCTCAAGGTGAAAATATGACACGATTCTGCCTCCACGACTTCTCAAGGTCGAAAATATGCCCGAACAGTGACTCTACGACTTCTCAAGGTCGAAAATATGCCCCGACTCTGACTCCACGACTTCTCAAGGTCGAAAATATGACCCGACAGTGACTCCACGACTTCTCAAGGTCGAAAATATGCCGCGATTCTGACTCCACGTACTTCTCAAGGTCGAAAATATGCCCCGACTCTGACTATACGACTTTTCAAGGTCGAAAATATGCTGCGATTCTGACTACACGACACCTCAAGGTCGAAAATATGCCCCGACTCTGACTCCACGTACTTCTCAAGGTCGAAAATATGACCCGACAGTGACTCCACGACTTCTCAAGGTTGAAAATATGACAGGATTCTGCCTCCACGACTTCTCAAGGCCGAAAATATGCCCCAACAGTGACTCCACGACTTCTCAAGGTCGAAAATATGCCGCGATTCTGACTACACGACACCTCAAGGTCGAAAATATGCCCCGACTCTGACTCCACGACTCCTCAAGGTCGAAAATATGCCGCGATTCTGACTCCACGACACCTCAAGGTTGAAAATATGCCCCTACTCTGATTCCACGACTCCTCAAGGTCGAATATATGCCCCGACTCTGACTTAACAGCCCTGTTTCTAACAATGTCTCAAACTATAACTATTTCACTTCATCTCATCTGCCTCTGCTCTCGTTTCTCTGGGCTGTGTCTTTCATCTCTCCACCTCTGTATCTCTCACTCTTTCTCTCATACCAAACATCTTCTGTTCCAGCTAGAAGAAGAACGCGGCTGGCACTACGAGACCCGATGCGACGTCGAGTGCATCATCAGACTGTTCAAGGCTCACGGTGCTGCTGGAGCTGCTGCCAGACTCGACGGTGTTTTCGCCTTTCTATTAGTCGACTCTGAACATCATAAGCTCTACGTTGCTAGAGACCCTTTGGTGTTAGACCTTTGTTTAGGTATACCTCTGATGACCATTTGGGCTTCTCATCAGAGGCAAAAGGTAATCTTGGTGTTTACAAGCCAGATTCAGATCATTAGTTGTGCAATCCGTAATTGTGTGGTATTTACTCATTCTGAGGTAAAATGGATAAACCTGTTTGATATAATACTGCGTGCCTTAGCCTATTCGGGCATACCGCAAAGATATTACAGCAAGTCAGGTCGATGCTTTTTTACGTGAAAGCTCTTTAGCCGTATCCCAGTGGCGTACATCCCGAATGGGATAATCAGTCACTGGGATACGCCCGAGGTGGACATACAGTAACAAAGAGGAATTTATTGATAAATCAGTTATTTCGACTATGGATTATTTTGTTATACATTGACATAAGGATATTGTTATAATTATTCTATTGCTTTGGAATTATTGCATGAGTATAGAGATCACTATTACTTATGCAATAATTCCAAAGCAATAGAATAATTATAACAATATCCTTATGTCAATGTATTACAAAATAATCCATAGTCGAAATAACTGATTTATCAATAAATTCCTCTTTGTTATTGTACATTTTAAAATGTAATAAATTACCAAATAGTAGTAATAGTAGTGCTAATTGTAAAACAATCATGTTGTAGCCCTGAAGATGACATAAATATATGTCGAAACGTCGGCAAAAGGATTAGTTTAAAATCATTGGACCTCAACCCTCAAAAAAAAAAATTACATCATATAAATATTGGGTCAAGAAAACAAATCATGATTTATATATATAATATATATACACTTTAACACATAGAAAAGAACACAGAAAGACACTACAGAGACTACTATATATATATATATATATATATATATAATATATAATAGAGAGAAGAGAGAGAGAGATTTAGTTTATCCTGTTTTATGGTGCTCTTCTGCTGCAGGTCTGATAGGCCTAGGTGAGATGACAGTCAATTCTAACTGGTCAGTGGCTCAGTTTCCTCCAGGTCATATCGCTGAGTACGACATCCTTCCAAATGGCAGCACAAAGTTCGTCTCTGAAGAGCGTTATTACAAAATCGGTGATATACCAATGTTCAGATGTCATCCACAGTTAACAGGTAAAAACTTTTTTTTATAAATAAACCTAACAATAAATTATATTTAGTAACATTTTCTGTTTTTTTATGTAAACTCGACTAATGAATTACTAATAAACACAGAGACAGGTCTTAAAATAGAAAAAAAAATCGGGAAATTGTTAACACTGGTAAGTGGTAACCTAATGATGGGTCGGGTATGCTAAATGGTTGACAGTATGGTAGGCCAAATGGTTGACAGTATGGTGAGCCAAATGGTTGACAGTATGGTAGGCCAAATGGTTGACAGTATGGTAGGCTAAATGGTTGACAGTATGGTAGGCTAAATGGTTGACAGTATGGTAGGCCAAATGGTTGACAGTATGGTAGACCAAATGGTTGACAGTATGGTAGGCCAAATGGTTGACAGTATGGTAGACCAAATGGTTGACAGTATGGTAGGCCAAATGGTTGACAGTATGGTAGGCCAAATGGTTGACAGTATGGTAGGCCAAATGGTTGACAGTATGGTAGGCCAAATGGTTGACAGTACGATAGGAAGTATGGGTGTCTAAGATTGTTTTTTGTTTTTAGATGTTAAATAAAAAACAAAATATCAATAAAATCTCGTTTTATTTAATGTTAATTTAAAGAGATATTTCTGAAGTTTATTTATGAAAAATAACCGTTTGCAAATGCGTACCATTCATTTGTTCACACTAAAATTTTCAATATTTCGCTGGAGCATCGCTCTTGGAATAGAGTTGATTTCTTCAGTGATTGATTACTTCAAAACATTCAGGTTGAGTGGCAATGGATTGTAAACTTTGCTTTTTATATGGCCCCATAGGAAAGAAAAGTTTTCCACCCAACCCAACAGAGTGTTTTGAAATAAAGAATAACTGAAGAAATCAACTCTATTCCAAGAGCCGATGCTCCAGCGAGTTATTGAAAATTTTAGCTCCAGGTTAAATGAGTGTGAACAAATGAATGCTACGTATTTGCAAATGATTGTTTTTCATAAAGAAACTTCAGTAATATCTCTTTAAATTAACATTAAATAAAACGATATTTAATGGATATTGTGTTTTTTATTTAACATCTAAAAACGTAAAACGTTCTAGACACCCTTTACCATACTATATACATAACATCACCAAAACTTTCTAGAGGAGTTAGGCCAGGAATGCTCAGACATTTTCTTGCGTGCGAGTTACTTAATAAATGATAAACTACAATGATCTACCCCCTGTATTTACAGGTACCCTGGATCCATGCCTTTACTTTATTACCAATGTTTATATTATTCAAATTTTAAATTCAACTTTTTTGTTGTTACATATATTTATAATATATTTATGCTACTGTCAGTGGCGAGCACTCAAACCGCAGGGTTACAATGGTTCCATATCTTACTTTATTATCAGTGTTTATATTACGCAAATATTTAACTAAAAAGGAAATTTTTACCTGCAAGTCATGAAATACAGTTATTCTTAGGTTTTTATATAATTAATTTACACTTTTCTTTTTCTTTTTTGTTTGTTATTGTTATAGAACAACATGCTCCACCAGAAGGCATTATATGCATTAAAATCTTCAATGGTATACAATAATTGTTATTAAATTATGATAATGGCACTTAACAATTATAATAATTAACAATGATGAAAAAAACGAAAATATAATATAATGTAATATTTAAATTAATGTAATACTAAGCAATAATAATGATCAGGATGATATAATACAATTATAATACACTGTACTGTATATATTGTGTATGTACAGCATACTAAATATACAGTGTACTTAAGAGAATGAAATTGGGGTAGCACAGGCATATGAGAAGGGAGGATAGCTAGGCCATTCTCTGCCTCACCCTGCATTAAAGCACAGTCATCAAATACAGGTGGATACGATTTGATGTTTCTGGATACTATGAAAAAAAACCCCAGGGGAAAAATCCCTCCTTAAAAAACAATTAAAAGATAAATTAACACTAAATTTTTCTCATTATGTATGGATAAATATAATTTACCATTCTGCGATATAAACCAAAGAAAAAAAGAATATGATTACTTGATCTAGGATTCTATGTTTCTTAGTTAATGATTTGAGACTTAACTTTGACATTAAAACATTATAGTTTGACACTTTATTGTATACATTGTTTTTATTTGGATGTATTTTATTTATCTGAAATAATGTTGTTATTCTTATATCGAAAAATGTATTGGTTATTGTATTAATTTATTTTATTTGAGTGATGAATTTGATTTACTTCAGCATTTTTATATTGTGATATTTTTCTGATTTATTCATGCAGGAGGTGAATAAATCTGAGTATGTTGTCCCTCGGAGAAGGACGTTAAACAGTCGGTCCCGAGCCTGTACGATGTCAGGTACTCGTTAAAGATCCCTACTCTAAATACATTTGAGTTAGGCAAAATTTAGGACTCCCACTGTAGAATCAATCTTCATTGTGTGGTATCACAAAGGGCCAATGCTTGGCCTAAGTGTGTTCCCTTGTGGGACTGCCACTGCAACCTAACCTAACCTAGGGAAAATTTAGGACTCACACTGTGGAATCAATCTTCATTGTGTGGTATCACAAAGGGCCACTGCTTGGCCTAAGTGTGTTCCCTTGTGGGACTGCCACTGCAACCTAACCTAACCTAGGGAAAATTTAGGACTCACACCGTGGAATCAATCTTCATTGTGTGGTATCACAAAGGGCCAATGCTTGGCCTAAGTGTGTTCCCTTGTGGGACTGCCACTGCAACCTAACCTAACCTAACCTAGGGAAAATTTAGGACTCACACTGTGGAATCAATCTTCATTGTGTGGTATCACAAAGGGCCAATGCTTGGCCTAAGTGTGTTCCCTTGTGGGACTGCCACTGCAACCTAACCTAACCTAACCTAGGGAAAATTTAGGACTCACACTGTGGAATCAATCTTCATTGTGTGGTATCACAAAGGGCCAATGCTCGGACCTATATGTGTTCCCTTGTGGGACTACCTCTACAACCTAAGCTATTATTAATAAATGTGTGATGTTATATAATAGATAAGTAAGCAAGTGTTTTGTGTTTTGTTCAGACAAGTGTGGAGATCCGTTGGACCACATTCGCATCCTGCTGACGGACGCAGTTCGAAAGAGGCTCATGTCTGAAAGACGGATAGGCTGTATGTTGTCTGGTGGGCTTGACTCCTCTCTCATTGCTGCATTGCTTCTTAAGCTGGCAAAAGAAACAGGAATTCCTTACAAGATTCAGGTAAATGAAAGCTCTAGTCCAGGTATGAACAACCTTTTGTCGACCTGGAGTCCCGGTTACGAAAGGTTATGTAATGGCAAAAGAAACAGGAATTCCTTACAGGATTCAGGTAAATGAAAGCTCTAGTCCAGGTATGAACAACCTTTTGTCGACCTGGAGTCCCGGTTACGAAAGGTTATGTAATGGCAAAAGAAACAGGAATTCCTTACAGGATTCAGGTAAATGAAAGCTCTAGTCCAGGTATGAACAACCTTTTGTCGACCTGGAGTCCCGGTTACAAAAGGTTATGTAAATGCGTGATCGGCCGCATTATATGATCTCCAAGTGACTGCGGACCGCATCATAAATTCTGTCGTATTTTGATACCACATTCGGTCGATGTGGACCGAAACACGTTGGAATATAAAAATAATGATTTCGGAGAACTGATATGTCTTGTTATCTTATGGAAGCCAGAGGTGAGAAGATTGGAAAAATTATTCCGAAAAGGTGTTAAATTAGAAATAGTATCTAAAACATGAGTTTTAATAGTAAAAGTTTTGAAATAGTAAAAATAATTTAATGTTTTTTTTTGTTTTTTGGTTTATGTTGATAAAGTAGCCAGGCACCTCCGCTCAAGGCTTTGCCTTCTAGGAGGTCCTCCACAAAAAGTAAAAAGCAGGAAGAGGAAGGGAAAAATCAAGTTATGTAAACTAAATTATACTAATAATTCATGTATATCCATTTATTTATATTATCACTATATGTTTGTGGAGAGTCAAATAAATTTATTTATTTATTTAATAGAGCTTGTATAAATGAAGGCCTGCTCCCCAAATACACTAATATATATATATTACCCGCAACGGGTTACTTGCCGTTGCGTATACAACGTGCCTGTCTCCCATTCTCTTTTCTCCTGAAGACGGATTACTCTAAAATTTGAGTCTGTAAGTGTGTTTCCCTACTTTGTTTGTTGCTCTTTGTTAATCTTGAACTCGTGTATATATATATATATATATATATATATATATATATATAAAGATTCCACATAAACACGTGAAATAACAATCAATGATCAAACCACAATAAGAAATGGGAAAACAAGACTAAGATCTTTCAAACGTAACAAGCGGTCTTCGTCAGAGTCAAAAACCCAACTGGGTTTTTCAGTTGGGTTTTTGACTCTGGCGAAGACCGCTTGTTACGGTTGAAAGATCTTAGTCTTGTTTTCCCATTTCTTATTGTGGTTTGATCATTGATTTATATATATATATATATATATAAATATATGTAAATTTTGTCACCAGTCCTTCCTTAGCACATACTTAATTGAAAATGACACCAAACTTAGCTGATACCCTGTTTCTTAACAAGTTGCTCAAATTTTCTAAATAAGATTCAAAGTTATTTATAAAAATAACTATATATAGCAATTGAAACGGTCCATAGCCCTTCATTGTGTGAGTGTAAGAAGGATGGTGAAAGAGGAACACATCAAGTGACATCCTTGTTTGATTTACTGTTATGATTGAAAAGTTTAGCTACACAAAAGATAAAAAAAAAATCCGTATAAATATTGTTTATTTGTTTTAAATAGACCTTCTCAGTGGGCATGGAAGGGAGCCCCGATATAGAGGCAGCTAGGAAAGTCGCCAAACACATAGGCAGTGAGCACCATGAGGTATTCTTCACTGAGGACGATGTTTCAAGATTATTGGATAAAGTTATTTATCAACTAGAGACGGCTGATATTACTACCATCAGAGCATCCATAGGTGTGTGCTTTAAATTATTTCTCCTTTTTAGAATAGTGTATTATATATTAGTATGAGATATTAAAAGAAATATATTTAATTATATGTATGGGTCTCAAATAATTTATGATATGGGTCTCTTGGTTTCCCTCTCTTATCTGTTCTGAAGATTATTATTATTTAAGGGTGATTATAGCACTGGGTCTTATAAAAAAATCTATTGTACTTCCCCTCTTCTGTACTAAAGTACCTCAGCAGTTAGCTTCAACGCCTCCAAGAAGCTTAGCACTTTGTTAACAGATAATTTTGTTATTTAACAATGTCTTGTTTATAGACAGGTGTTCTTAAATCAGAAATACAATAAATCATGATTTTCTTTTATTAAACAACGGGACTTTTCTTATTTGATACAATCTAATCCAACATAACTTGTTTAGTTATTCTAGTACATTTCCTCATGGAAAACAATGTTAAAAATAGCTTTCATTCCAATTTTCCTGTTTTCGTATATATTTCCTATTAAGAAAAAATCCACTTTTTTTCAATTTGGATTAAAATATACATTTCAGAGTTTTTGCGGACATATGAAATACTTAACTTCGTAATTTGAGGGGAAAAGTTTGGGTATAATTGCTCTTGAGTTGTTTGATTTAATTTTTCATGTTTTCGTATTTATTTGCTATTTAATCTGGAGTGGCCTACACTCAACTTTACTATAAGTAAATATAATATAATACTTATTTTATTTATTTATTATTATTATTTGAGTTTGACTATAGTATAGCGTCTTAAAAAAAAACTATTGTACTTCCCCCCTTCTGTACTAAAGTACTCCAGCAGTTAGCTTGGTACGCCTCCAAGAAGGTCAGTAGTTTTGGTGGATCTAGCGGTAAAAGTTTTTCTATGGTTTTGTTGAGTGTTTCGAAGCACCTACCTCTGTGCAGCAAAGTTGCCGTACAGTCAGTCAGTAGGTCCTCTTTTTTTGCAGAATCTGCACAAACCATCATTAATAATGCCCATTGAGGCTCCCTACGTTTCAAGAGAAAGTGACTTCCTTTCTCCTTCTTCGGGAGGGTCTTCTTCGAGTCCTTAGGTGAACTTAGAGGTTGGCTCCCACTAGGTAGCGCTTTCCTTCTCCTTAGTATCATACAGGGGACAATCCCTATATCTCTCTATCGGTGGTATTTTGTCCGCTCCGGCAGAGCACTGCATACCGAGGTATGGCTGTTTACTCAAGGGGGTCGCCTGGTGCCCTTGAGACTCCGTTCATAATACAGTAACCCCTGTATCATCCATCCTTCGGTACGGATCGCATAACACCTTAGATTGGGGCTGAGATAAAATGAGGGGATTTGGGGATTAGAAAGGATGTGAAACGAAGATGGTCAGGCCCAGCCCCTGATCACCTTCTCCTGCTCTTTCGTTTGTCCCTGCATATAGCAGGTTAACAGGGTAGCCTCGTGAAGGCCGAAAGTCGGAGTTGAGTGTTAGACTATTAGAGGCGCTTAATCACTCCATTGCTACCCCTATTCTAAAGATAGTTCAGACCATGTGTACTATAATTTTTCTATATTTTTTTTAAAGAATCCCATATATGGCTCTTAGGAGCTCGTTCAAATACAGGCATCAATCTGAACCGTTTAGCAGTATTGAGAGTTGAATTTTTCCTAAATTTAATTTTTATTTTACTAATTGTTAATTTTCTGTTCTTTTGAATTTTTTTATTAATGAAGATTCCTTTTTTATTATTAATAATTTTTTTATTATTAATTTTTTTCCTCGTTGCAATTCTTCTTCAGCATTCCTACTACTTATTTTCGTTTTCGTTGTGGCCAACCTGTACATATTCTGTGAACCTATCCAGTAGCTTTCGTATCTCGCTATTTAGCTTCCTTTCCTGAGGACGACCATTAAAGGGGTCGAAATATTGAATGTAAATCCTAGTTTATGTTTTTCATTGGTATTCCTCAAAATTTTTAAAGTATATAAATATAATAAACTCTATTTTTCTTTTTTATCGAGGTTTGGTCTAGCTTCAAAAATACAACTTTAAGCCGACGTTTCGTCTATATTTGTAGACATCTTCGGGGCTACATCAATACAGAATTTAATTACAATAACATGAAAAGTAATTATATTACATTATTTAATTAATATATATAATTACCATTGTATTTTTCTATTGTAAGCGAGCAACTACATAACGGTTTGAGTTCAAATCAGTTAGTTTGCTGCCCTAATGACCGTTTTTTTAAACCTTCTAGATTTGCCTTGATAACTCAAAACTATCCTAAAAAATCTCATTAAAACTATATCAAAAAAGAACCAGAAAACTACAACCATATTTCTTAATTACTAAGTAATAGACTATATATTTTACTTAGGTTTTCTGTATGTGTTTTTTTATTGCAAACATTTTTAGATTTTTGAATGTCAATCATTTCTTTTATAAGCCTCTTATTTTTATCATTTTCAAAGTCTATAATCTTAGTATCATCTAAGTTAAAGTTATGACTATTGTTGATTGAATGATGGGCTAAAAACACAACATGTTTTCTTTCATTTAATGTCATATTAATAATGTCATATTTTGTGGTTTGATCATTGATTGTTATTTCACGTGTTTATGTGAAATCTTGTTTTATATATATATATATAGGTAACTCACCACAAATTAAAGAAGATAGTCGCTCTAAGGCCTTTCGCTTTCACGTCGTCAGAGAGCAAGTGAATACAAGTTGTAAGCAGGTTATGAATTTTGATTTAAAGAAGGAGTAAGATTGGCATCATTGACAGTATTTTTCCCTATCAAGACTATTTCAACAGTTATAGGGAAAAATACTGTCAATGATGCCAATCTTACTCCTTCTTTAAATCAAAATTCATAACCTGCTTACAACTTGTATTCACTTGCTCTCTGACAACGTGAAAGCGAAAGGCCTTAGAGCGACTATCTTCTTTAATTTGTGGTGAGTTACCTGAATATTTATATCACGTGTTATTGTGACAATTATATATATATATATATATATATATATATATATATATATATGATATAACAAACAACAAGGAAAAAAAAAAAGGAAACAGATAGAAAAAATGCTCTGAGGCCTTTCAATTTATGTCATCAGAGAGCAAACAAGGTAAGAACTAGAAGGTCACCTTCTAGTTCTTACCTTGTTTGCTCTCTGATGACATAAATTGAAAGGCCTCAGAGCATTTTTTCTATCTGTTTTCCTTTTTTTTTTCCTTGTGGTTTGTTTTCATTGATTGTATCACGTGTTAATTGTGATTCATCTGCATATATATATATATAGTCGTTATAGTCGTTATCAGCCTTTGGAGCGATTCATTTCTTTTCCTGAAGACGAGGACATCGAAATATAGTAGTGAGTTCAGTGATTTCTTTTCTATGTGTTCTTTTTAAATTCTAGTTTATATATATATAAAGATGTCACATAAACACGTGAAATAGCAATCAATTATCAAACCACAATAAGAAAATGGGAAAACAAAGATCTTTCAAGCGTAACAAGCGGTCTTCGTTAGAGTCAAAAACCCCAAATGAAACACTAGATGCAGAGAACATCTGGTGAGGGGTTGAGAAGAGTGGGAGGGAAGAGTGGTATTTTAAAAGGGTGAAAGCGCAACATTAGTCCTTTTCTGAGCTTCCACCCTTTTAAAATACCACTCTTCCCTCTCACTCTTCTCAACCCCTCATCAGATGTTCTCTGCATCTAGTGTTTCAGTTGGGTTTTTGACTCTGACGAAGACCGCTTGTTACGGTTGAAAATCTTAGTCTTGTTTTCCCATTTCTTATTGTGGTTTGATCATTGATTGTTGTTTCACGTGTTTATGTGAATTTTTTTTATCGATATATATATATATATATATATATATATATATATATATATATATATATATATATATATACAGGTTTGATTAAATAATACGCCATATTTTACGGTTGATTAGTTTCCTTGTGTATTTCTCAAGGGATCTGAATAATCTTCTTGTACAAACATCTAAATTGAATAGAACATTTCCAATGGTTCCATTGTCTTTACATCTTGCATTTCCACTAATTTTACTATTGTCACAACAGTCACAACTAGTACTAGTACTAGTTGTGACTGTTGTGACAATAGTAAAATTAGTGGAAATGCAAGATGTAAAGACAATGGAACCATTGGAAATGTTCTATTCAATTTAGATGTTTGTACAAGAAGATTATTCAGATCCCTTGAGAAATACACAAGGAAACTAATCAACCGTAAATATGGCGTATTATTTAATCAAACCTGTATAAATGAAGGAACTGCTTCCAAATAAATATACTAATATATATATATATATATATATATATATATATATATTATACATATGTAACATAAGTGTGTTGCAGGTATGTACATAGTGTCTGATTACATCCTACACAAAACAGACACGACAGTGGTGATGAGTGGAGAGGGGGCAGATGAACTGGCTCAGGGCTACATATACTTCAGGGATAGCCCTAGCCCTGCTGCAGCAAATGCCGAGTCACTCAGGCTTCTCTCTGACATCTACTTGTACGATGGACTGCGTGCAGATAGAACTACTGCTGCTCACAGGTAAACCTTTTATATATATATATATTATATATATAGTTCAATATAAACAAAGAAACATAGAGAAATCAGAAGAACACACTTACAGTCTCTAATTTTCGGTTTGAACCGTCTTCAGGAGAGATAAGAGAGGGAAACCAAGCGCACTGGATCAGAGACGGTTGGAGACCAACAGTGTTGCCGCATGCGCGCCCGTTCACAGAAAATAAGGTAGACAGGAATCAATTTATAATTAATTTATAATTTATAAAATAATGGAATATGAAAACAATAAATATATAAAAAAGAAAAAGAAAAAATTGAAAAAATAAGGGAAATTGATACAGAGAAATTGATACATAAACAAAAATGCTGACTAAGCTATGATAAAATAATATAATTAATATAATAATAATAATAATAATTATTATTATAATTTAATTTAATTTAATTTAATTATTATAATAATAATAATATAATATAATAATAATAATAATAATAATATAATAATAAAAATAATAATAATAATATAAAATAATTATTTTATCATAGCTTAGTCAGCATTTTTGTTTATGTATCAATTTCTCTGTATCAATTTCCCTTATTTTTTCAATTTTTTCTTTTTCTTTTTTATATATTTATTGTTTTCATATTCCATTATTTTATAAATTATAAATTAATTATAAATTGATTCCTGTCTACCTTATTTTCTGTGAACGGGCGCGCATGCGGCAACACTGTTGGTCTCCAACCGTCTCTGATCCAGTGCGCTTGGTTTCCCTCTCTTATCTCTCTTGAAGACGGTTCAAACCGAAAATTAGAGACTGTAAGTGTGTTCTTCTGATTTCTCTATGTTTCTTTGTTTATATTGAACTATATTTGTCCGTTTTGGATCGTATTTCCAACGAAAAAAAGTGTATATATATATATATATATATATATACACTTTAACACATAGAAAAGAACACAGAAAGACACTACAGAACTCACTTCGATATTTCGACATCCGTCGTCATCGGGAAGAAGTGCGAAGTACTCGCGTTGAGAAGCAAACTGCTACTATATATATATATATATATATACATATATATGAATAATAATCAAAATAACACTTGATATAATAGATGGATTAATTTACCACAATGAAAACAATTTTTTAAAAAACAATGCTCTAAGGCCTTTCGTTAACACATCTTCGGAGAGCAAGTGAACTAAAAAAAAAAAAAAAAAAAAATAAAAACTTGTTAACTTGGCTGATTGAAATTTCCAGAATTGATGGCAACCCTGAATGTGTTAAATAATGAAGTCTTCATCTGTTTAATTATCCCGTTAATCAAAACTTCATCTAATTTGTAGAGTCCTAGGCTATTGTTCATCAACCTCTCATAAAAGTTCTTTATGAGCGCACTTTCTACGATATTTCTTCTTCTTTCTGAAGACACGTATATTAATTCATTTGCTTCATTCCAATTAATCACATGATTACTGTCTCTTATGTGAATGAACAAGGCACTCTTTTCGTCCTCTCTTCTGATGGAGTATTTGTGCTGTTTTATCCTTGTAAGAAGATATATATGTATATGTATATATACATTGTATGTTTTGTTATTGAGGGCTAGGTCAAATAAAAGAAAATAAACTCCTTCCTAGACCAACGTTTCGATGTATTTGTACATCATCTTCAGGGCTAAAATTAGAGTAAGAACTATAATACATTTACCAAAACAATCTACAACTCACATAGAGAACTAACACAAAGGGAGGAGTTTATTTTCTTTCATATGACCTAGCCCTCAATAACAAAACATACAATAACATAGAAGAGGTCAAGAACAATTTATGATATTTTATATATATATATATATATATATATATATATAGTTCAATGTAGAAAAAGAAACATAGAGAAATTAAAAGCTCAAACTTACAGTATTGTAAGTTACATGTAAGGTTATTGTTTTAATTTATTTTATATGAGTGATGAATTTGATTTACATTAGTATTTTTATATTGTGCTATTTTCCAGTTTTCGTTTAAATAAACATAATGACTAGTAAAAATTATTTTGATTTACCAGAAGTTTTTATATTTTTTGGTAATTTGAGGCGTATTGTAGTGACTCACCTAAGTGATGATGTGATGCTCACATACGAGCTGTGTAAATAAAGTAGTGAGACTGATTTTTTTTAAATTTTCTATTCAAATATAATTACAATGTGATATTGTCACCTTCAAAATAGTTCCCTTCGGAAGCCACACAGCGCTGGAGACGGTCCTTCCAATCATTGTAGCATTGCTGGAACTCGGATTCTGGAATGGCCTTCAGCTGGTCGGTTACAGCAGTTTGTATGTTTTGTAGTGTCCCGAAATGAGTTCCCTTGAGGTGATTTTTCAATCTCGGGAAGAGAGAAAGTCACAAGGACTCACGTCTGGTGAATAAGGAGGCTGAGGATCAACAGGAATGTTTTTTACTGGCCAAAAACTCGTTTATTGAGATGGCAGTGTGACAGGGCGCGTTTGTCGTGATGCAACACCCACTTGTCTCATCTCCAATTCATTGGTCAAAATGTGATGAACGGAGGTGTGATTCAAATTCAACTGTTCCCCGATCATTCTGACTGTCAAGCGTCGATCTGAACGCACATAGTTCCGTACTCTGTTGACATTTCATCGGTGTTTGCACTGAAGGCCTTCCGCTTCGTGGTTCATCTTCAATCGACCTCTTCCTTCTGAAAATTCCTTAAACCACCAAAATAAACTGTGCCCTTGATAAAACACGTTCTCCATAGGCCTCCTGAAGTTTTTCAAAAGTTTCGGTTGCATTATGTCCAAGTCTGAAGCAAAATTCGATTGCACACACCGCTGCTCAACTTTGAGGTCACTCAATTTTTAAAACGCTCAAGAAAAAACCATTTCACGAAAACCAACGCTACGGACAAACAAATGACTGTGGCGAGTTCAGATTCATACTGGAGGCGCATCACACGTGCACCTGACGCTACTCAAGGCCACGCGTCTCCAGCGTTGCCAGATCGAAAGCGACGTTGCCAGTCTCACTACTTTATTTACACACCTCGTAGGAGTGTTGTAGTGACTCACCTAGTGATGATGTGATGCTCACATAGGAGTGTTGTAGTGACTCACCTAAGTGATGATGTGATGCTCACATAGGAGTGTTGTAGTGACTCACCTAAGTGATGATGTGATGCTCACATAGGAGTGTTGTAGTGACTCACCTAAGTGATGATGTGATGCTCACAGAGGGAGTGTGTAGAGACTCACCTAAGTGATGGATGTGATGCTCACATAGAGTGTTGTAGTGACTCACCAAGTGATGATGTGATGCTCACATAGGAATGTTGTAGTGACTCACCTAAGTGATGATGTGATGCTCACATAGGAGTGTTGTAGTGACTCACCTAAGTGATGATGTGATGCTCACATAGGAATGTTGTAGTGACTCACCTAAGTGATGATGTGATGCTGACATAGGAGTGTTGTAGTGACTCACCTAAGTGATGATGTGATGATAATACAGTGACTAAGCCCTGCTTTCTTTCCAGTCTTGAGCTGAGAGTGCCGTTCCTCGACCTCCAGTTTACCTCCTACTACCTCAGTCTGGAAGACCATCTGAGAACTCCTGAAGACGGTGTTGAGAAGTACATGCTGAGATCTGCCTTCGCCAATACTGGCCTACTGCCTGACTCTATACTGTGGCGGAACAAAGAGGCCTTCAGGTAATTATCAGTATATATATATATATATATATATATATATATATATATTACCTGTCGCCATACACGCCAAATCCCACGGTCTGTCTTTTAACGACTGCTTCATGTGCAGAATTCTGCGTCAGATTCCCCTGTGATAATACCGTGACCCTTAGAGCCTCTGAGGAGGCTCACATCTGGTTGCTCGGGGCGCGCAGTGCACCTGGACTTAACCTTAAAAGATAAATTTTTGTACATTTTTTTTTCATTTTTTTTTTGTACTTTTTTTCCAGTATTCTTTATTCTCTAGTACTTATTTCTTTTTTCCTCTTTCGTATATTTTGTGTATATCTATTTTGTCTTCTTCACTTACTACTAGTTTGTTTTATCCTATTTTATTTTTCTAAATTCTTATTCTTAACTAGTTTCCCATACTTACCCTTATATTCAGTCTCTATCTTTTATTTACTAAAAACAACCAATGCAAGTTTTTTTTATTGTATTTATTTTTATTTATTTATTTATTTTTTTCTTCTTTTTCTCTATCATTATTTTTGTTTCTTATAGTTTGTTTTTATCTTAAATTGTTTATAATTTTTCACCTACTTATAGTTTTACCCAACCAGTACTGCTTATCGAGCTTCTGTTTATATCTTCTCCTAATTTTATACCTTAAGAACCGGGTACGGTTGACAGCACTGGCGGTTGCCGGTTGGTTACTTGCCGTTGCGCCTACAACGTGCTTGGTCTCCCATTCTCTTTTCTCCTGAAGACGGATTACCCGAAAATTTGAGTCTGTAAGTGTGTTTCCCTACTTTGTGTGTTGCTCTTTGTTAATCTCGAACTCGTATATATATATTATATATATATATTTGTGTACAATGGCAGCAGGTCTTCCCTTAAGCATATGTTATTAAAATAAGCACATACAATAAACTTTAGGTCAAACACGAAAACATTTGAATAAACCACTTTTTTAAATACCGTTTTAATCACTAAAATAACAAACTAAATAAACAATACGTTCAAGCTTTCGGCTGTCATTCGCCATCATCAGGTTAAGATAAATTAATTATAGTTGATGCACTGAAGTTGCAATGGAATAAAATATTTCAACGGTGTCGACGCAAATACTGTGTGTATTTGTAAATACACCTGTGCTTTAGGAAGTAAAGGTATGCATGGTAACAGGGTCGTGTGTGTTAATGTCTTTCGCTAACCTTCTTTGGAGGCTACCAGAGTTTCACTGTAAAGTGATACGAAAACTAGAGAGGTCAACAAGAAATTGGTCAATGCAGAAGCTGCTGCTTATTTTAATAATATATATTATATCACTTTGAAACTGTCAATTAGAAGAGAAAGCGGTATAAAGCTTTAAGAATTTTTACAATAGTCGTCATCAGGAGAGAAAACAGCATCTTAAAGGGCGATTGCGTATTCGATACTCAGAGTTTCAGTTTTAACTGACAGTGGTATTTTAAGTTTCAATGTTTGCTATCACTGATGTTTTAAATTTTCCTGTTGACTGTCAATGATGTTTTAAGATTCAATATTCACTTTCAATGATGTTTTCAAGATTCAATATTGGCGTTTCAGATTCAGTGATTAAGATTCAGTGATGTTTAAGTTTGAGCGTTAACTGACAGTGCTGTTTTAATTTTCAATATTGCCTATTAATGATGTTTTATGTTTTCCTGTTGACTGTCAATGATGTTTTAAGATTCAATATTGACTATCAAATGATAACTAATGTTTCAATGTGTTTGCCTAGTGATGGAGTTACCTCAGTGAAGAAGTCGCTGTTCAATATAATCCAAGAAATCGTTGACACGAGAGTTAGTGATTCAGAAATGTCGAGAGCCAAGGAACTCTTTCCTCACCTTACTCCCACCACAAAGGAGGCTTTCTATTACAGGTGGAGTAGCTGTTTTACGAGGCACAGTATCGTTAAACAAATTCGTTACTTGAGTCACAATTATACATGACGTGATAGTCACTTTTTTTTAGCCAAATACCTGTTTTTAGACAACATTTTTTTCTCCTAAACTGCTAATTCTAGAGTTTTGAAATTATGGTATTATCTTTTAGGTCACAAATGCAATAAACGAAAATGCTTACGAACTTCTACTTTAAAGTATTATTCTTCTGGTAATAACTGATGATAGTAATAATAATATGTTTTTGTTGTTGTATAGAAAAATATTTGAACAACATTACGGGGGCCAGGCAAAACAACTAACTCCATACTATTGGATGCCTAAATGGACTGAAGTAAAGGACCCTTCAGCGAGGTTCATCACTCATTACAAAACAGACTAGAGTGTGCTATAGTTGTATAAGTAATCATCACTGTAATACATTCTAATCATCAACTTGTTCTTTACTAACCAATCATCTTTAGCTGATGAAGGAGAAGGCAGACTATAACATAAGACAGTGGTCTTCAGACAAATAACTCTTCAATCATCCTAGCTGATGATTGAAAAAGTAAGACTATAGCATAAGACAGTGTTCTTCAGACAAATAACTCTTCAACCATCTTAGCTGATGAAGTAGAAAGCAGTCTATAGCATAAGACAGTGATCTTCGGACAAATAACTCATCAATTATCTTAGCTGATGATTGAAAAAGCAAGACTATAGCATAATACAGTGTTCTTCAGACAAATAACTCATCAATTATCTTAGCTGATGATTGAAAAAGCAGGACTATAGCATAAGACAGTGTTCTTCAGACAAATAACTATTCGATTATCTTAGCTGATGATTGAAAAAGCAAGACTATAGCATAAGACAGTGTTCTTCCGACAAATAACTCATCAATTATCTTAGCTGATGATTGAAATAGCAGACTATAGCATAAGACAGTGTTCTTCAGATTAAAATCAACTATTCGGAATATTAACACTGTTCTAATTTAACAGTATCCAATGAGTTACCGGGATGTATTATTATATTAAATAATATTATAGCAATATAATTATTGTTATTTATAATATAGTACATTTATCAATTATTTCTATTATAATATTTTATTATTTTAATAAATTATAAAATTTTTTAAATGCTATTTACAATATGAATATAAATTATTATCTATGTTATAATAATTTAAAATTATAGCAATTGCAAGAAGAGCACGTTACTTACTTTAACGGGGGACCAGGTTTGCTCAGTGGTTACGTGTTCCCCTCTGAACTGATGGGACCGTGGTTCGATCCCCACCTAGCCCTCGATTTATTCACATGAGAGGTGAATGAATCTGAACACGTCGTCCCTTATAGAAGGATGTTAAACTGTCGGTCCTGAGCCTTGACGATGTCAGGTAAACTAAATATAATTGATTTAGGCAAAATTTAGGGACTACTCCCCAATGTAGAATCAATCTTGATTGTGTGGTATCACAAAAGCGAATGTTTTTGTTTATGTGTATAACTTTGTGATACTGTGATTGTAACGTAACCCTAATCTATCCTAGCCATATCAAAAGAATTTTGACAAAACACAAACAGACTGAACCAGGAGGAATGTGACATTTGCGTGATTTTATAAACTTTACGTCTGTTATAATTTGTCTTGAGGTTGATCAACACATCGACCATGTCGCTCTGATTATGTCAAGGTATGTAAATGAATTCTTATTATCAGCTTTTTACTTTACTATAAGTAAAATATAGTGATAATGAAAAATTTCGATCTCGAGATTTTAATGGAATTATATGTTTTGAGGTCCCAAGAGTCATTTTATGAAGTTTTATACTTTACCTATAAGTAAAGTATAGTGATCATGAAAAAATTCGATCTCGAGATTTTGACGGAATTATAGGTTTTGATGTCCCAGAAGTCGCTATTATGAAGTTTTATACTTTACCTATAAGTATAGTGATCGTGAAAAAATTCTATCTCGAGATTTTAACGGAATTATGTGTTTTGAGGTCCCAAGAGTCATTTTATGAAGTTTTATACTTTACCTATAAGTAAAGTATAGTGATTGTGAAAAAATTCGATCTCGAGATTTTAATTGAATTATATGTTTTGAGGTCCCAAAAGTCGTTTTATGAAGTTTTTATACTTTACCTATAAGTAAAGTATAGTGATTGTGAAAAAATTCGATCTCGAGATTTTAATTGAATTATATGTTTTGAGGTCCCAAAAGTCATTTTATGAAGTTTTATATTTTACCTATAAGTATTGTGATCATGAAAAATTTCGATCTCGAGATTTTAATTGAATTATATGTTTTGAGGTCCCAAAAGTCATTTTATGAAGTTTTATACTTTACCTATATGTAAAGTATAGTGATTGTGAAAAAATTCGATCTTGAGATTTTGACGGAATTATGTGTTTTGAGGTCTCAAAAGTGGTTTTATGAAGTTTTTATACTTTACCTATAAGTAAAGTATAGTGATCATGAAAAAATTCGATCTCGAGATTTTGACGGAATTATGTGTTTTGAGGTCCCAGAAGTCATTTTATGAAGTTTTATACTTTACCTATAAGTATAGTGATCGTGAAAAAATTCTATCTCGAGATTATAACGGAATTATGTGTTTTGAGTTCCCAAGAGTCATTTTATGAAGTTTTATACTTTACCTTTAAGTAAAGTATAGTGATTGTGAAAAAAATTCGTTCTTGAGATTTTGACGGAATTATGTGTTTGGAGGTCCCAAAAGTCATTTTATGAAGTTTTATACTTTACCTATAATTTAAACTTTATATTTATACTTTATATATTTGAAAATTTAAATCCAACGTTTCAGTCATCACTGACCATCATCAGGGTGTAACGAAAGATAAAGTAATTGAACAAAAGTTATTAACAAAAATAAAAATTATATCATACTTACTACAAAACAGCTTGAAATTACCAATTCAAAAGATAAAACTACATAGTAAACATAAATTTGCAGGTTGCACTGGGTTTTACACTGTCAATGTTGTGCTTTCATTGTAATGCTCCTAGGGTATCGCTCTGCAACTCAAACTGCTGTCTCTGCTGTGCCTGTCCCGTATATAGCTTTAACATATTGTTGAAGCTTGCAGTTTGATGATTAATGTTAGGTCTTCGTTCTAAAATGTTGAGGGCTTCCAATATCATTAGCTTGTTTCTATCTTTATCATAGTATAGCACCTCTGTGTTGCTCTGTGTCAACACATTTTGTGGACTCACAAGGTGGAATGTTCATTGTGTGTTATCACAATTCATTGTATGAACTCACAATGTAGAATAGAATATTCATTGTGTGATATCACAATTCATTGTATGAACTCGTAGAATCTTCATTGCGTGATATCACAATTCATTGTGGAACTCACAATGTAGAATGTTCATTGTGTGTTATCACAATTCATTGTATGAACTCACAATGTAGAATAGAATCTTCATTGCGTGATATCACAATTCATTGTATGAACTCGTAGAATATTCATTGCGTGATATCACAATTCATTGTATGAACTCGTAGAAACTTCATTGTGTGATATCATAATTCATTGTATTGTATGAATTCACAATGTAGAATGTTCATTGTGTGATTCACAATTCATTGTGGAACTCACAAAGGGCCAATCTTTGATCTATGTGTACTCTCTCAACCGAATCCAAGAAAATCAGGGACAGTTAATAATAAAATATTCTTGAACAAAAATATTTATTAAAATTTACTAATAAATTATTTAAAATCAATTATGAATACATAAATTATTAATAATTATATATGTGCTGATTTATAAATTAAGAATAGGTTATAAAGATATATTTGAAGAATAATTATTTCCTACTTGACGTTATAATGAATACATATAAATAATAGATATTATATCTTAAATTATTATCTTATATATATATTAAAACAAAGTAAAGAATTTTAAAACAATTATAATATCAGCGTTAATAGTATACTTTTTTTTTAAAAAAAAATTATATTTATTATTGATTACATTTTGTTAAATTAAATTATTTTAATGTTCTGGTTTATTTTCTCTTTCTGTCTTTCAATTTTCAATTAACTTTTTAAAGATTGGCCAATAACTTTTAAATCAGAAACACAGAAAGGGAAAAAACTGTTTCAATTCTCACTAACTTCGGCCGTTTCTAATTTTCGGTTTAACCGTCATCATGAGCGAAGAGGTAAAGACGTCAATTATCACTTGAGAAGCAACTTCAAAGTGACTTATGTTGAAAGTGCCCCCCTGGGCGAGTCCCCTTATCTTTTACCTCCTGGTGACGGTTGAAACTGAAAATTAGAAACTGTAAATGTGTGTTATCTATTTACTATTTACCTTGAAACGTTTTTTGTCCTTTTGGGATCGTTTCCTGATCATACTATATATATACATACTTTTTCGTTGGAAATACGATCCAAAACGGACAAATATAGTTCAATATAGACAAAGAAACATAGAGAAATCAAAAGAACACACTTACAGTCTCTAATCTAATGGGTCTCCAACCGTCTCTGAACCAGTGCGCTGGGTTTCCATCTCTTATCTCTCCTGAAGACGGTTCAAACCGAAAATTAGAGACTGTAAGTGTGTTCTTTTGATTTCTCTATGTTTCTTTGTCTATATTGAACTATATATATATATATATATATTTAAATGATACGGTCCAGCGGACTTTTAAATAAAAACCAATTAAAAAGAAGATAGCATACAGATAGACATAGGAATAACTAACTCACTTCGATATTTCGACTATCGTCATCATCAGGAGGTGAAGAGCCCCGCAGGATAGTTGCCAATGTGCCTCACTGCGGACTGTTCGCCTCCTGATGACGACGATGGTCGAAGTATATAAGTGAGTTATTCCTGTGACTACCTGTGTGCTATCTTCTGTGTACTATATATATAGTACAATATACATAAAGAAACATCGAGAAATTAAAAGCACACACTTACAGTGTCTAATTTTTGGTCTGAACCGTCTTCAGATGAGATAAGAGAGGGAACCAAGCGCACTGGTCCAGAGACGATTGGAGACCTATAAACTGTAATTGTGTGTTTTTCATTTCTCTGCCTTTCTTTATGTACATTGAACTGTATTTGTCCGTTTTGGATCGTATTTTCTTCGAAAATTTATTTATATATATATATATTAGTACATTTTGGTTGCAGTCCTTCAGTTATGCATGCTTTGTTGAACACGACAGAGCAGTTCCTGTCGTGTTCAACGAAGCATGCATATATACATATATATATATATATATATATATATATGTAATATATATAAATTAATATATATTAAGATATATATTAAAAAATGTATAGTAATTCTGAATTTTCGACCTTCCTAGTAATACGCAAAGTAAATTTGCAAAATACATTCACGCAAGGCACAGAACCGTAGGGGTTACGGTTGAAATAACTGTTACACTGAAGTATTTTTGTGTTTTCAAACCGAACTCTCTATGGCTTTGTGCCTTGCATTAATGTCTTTTGCTAACATGTTTTGTTAAGTATCACCTGTAGAACGTTGGTTTGTTAGATACAATAGAGACAAATAGAAAGAAGGTTTTGAACGCAGAGTCTGCTGTCAATTTTAATCAAATATGTTTAAAAGAGGAAACTAAATAAACTAGATTCACAGAGAGAGTGTAGTGAATATAGTTTTATGAAGATATAAAAGAGGTCACCGAAAATCACTACTATATTTCGACCCAGTCGTCTTCAGATAGAAAGAGATGAAGAAGTGAGTCTCTCCGAAGGCCAGGCGATGACTGCCTCTCTTTCGACGACGGTGGCTCTTAGTCATCGTCAGTCTGATGATGAAATGACTCGGTTTCAGATGACTTTCAGTCATCTTCAGTTTCAAGATGAGATAACTGTCAGTCATGTTGAGCCTGAAGATGATATGACTCTCAGATGTCATAAGTCTGACGATGAGATGACTTGGTGTGAGATTATTGTCAGTCTGAAGATGAGATGGCTCTCAGTCATCGTTAGTCTGATGATGACATTACTCCATGTGAGATAACTCAGACATTGTCAGTCTGACGATGAGATAACCTGCTGTCTGAGATAACTCGGTGTCAGATGACCTCAGTCATCTTCAGTTTGAAGATGAGATGACTGTCAGTCATGTTGAGCCTGAAGATGATATGAATCTCAGATGTCATCAGTCTGAAGATGAGATGGCTCTCAGTCACCGTTAGTCTGACGATGAGATTACTCCATGTAGATAATTCAGAAATTGTCAGTCTGACGATAAGATGACCTGTTATTGGATGATTCTCAGTAATTTTCAGTCTGATGATGAGATAACTCGGTGTCATATGATTCTCAGTCATCTTCAGTTTGAAGATGAGTTGACTGTCAGTCTGAAGATGAGTTTCATGACTCTAAAAGATCATCAGTCTGATAATGAGATGACTATATGTAATGTTCAGTCTGAAGACGAGATGACTCAGTCATCATCAGTCTGATGATGAGATGTTTTTGTGTGAGATAACTCAGACATTGTCAGTCTGACGATGATATGACTCGGTATTAGATGACTCTCAACCATGTTTAGTCTGAAGATGAGATAACTTTCAGTCATCGTCAGTCAGACAATGATATGACTCAGTGTGAGATAACTCCCAGTCATCATCAGTCTGAAGATGAGATGATTATCAGCCATGTTCAGTCTGAAGATGATATGACTCTCAGTCATCGTTAGTCTGACGATGACATTACTCCATGTGAGATAACTCAGACATTGTCAGTCTGACGATGATATGACTCGATATTAGATGACTCTCAGCCATGTTCAGTTTGAAGATGAGATAACTTTCAATCATCGTCAGTCAGACAATGATATGCTCAGTGTGATATAACTCCCATTCATCATCAGTCTGAAGATAAGGTGCACTTCAGTCATTGTCAGTCTGAAGTTGACATTACTCTCAGTCTGATGAGAGGTCAGTCTGTAGATGAGATGACTCGGTGTTAAATGACTCTCAATCATCTTTAGTCTGAAGATGAGATTACTATATCATCATCAGTCTGGCGATGATATGACTCAGCGTGATATAACTCTCAGTCATCGTCAGTTTAGCGATGAGTTGACTGTCGTCGACTGAAACACAGTCGTCTCCTGTCTCCAAAGTAACTCTTTTTTGAATCTCTCTACCTGATGATGATACGATCCATGTATAGCAGTGGGTTTCTGTGATCTCTTTAGTGCATGTTCTTCCTATGATACTAGTTTATAATTATATATATATAATCTATTTGGTTCTATACTAAGTAGTAATCACAAAACAATGGCAATAGTAGATTGGTTGTCTACCAAAAAACAAAAACCACAAGGAGAGCAGGGTAACACACAGATACATAAGTCACATACACTTTTATTCCTTCTTAGCTGGTGGCTTTCTAAGATAGTTTTTCCTGTAGAAATCCGTAAACAATGCCATCATAAAGGCATTCTGTGGTAGAAGGATGATCAAAAACCATTTAGGATAGGTGCAGTTAGGTTGAAAGAGAAGAATTCCAAGATGTAATGTAATCATCAGGAATTGTATCTGGAAAAAAGGAAAGTTCTTGTAAGACGAAGTAAACAGCCTGTATGCTGACAAAACAATAATAACTACATGCATATTGTTAATACCACTGAGGTTAGTATGATTTATATTAGAAATACGTAAAAAACCGTCATACCTCGTAAGATGATCATGGAATTGGAGCGCTTTCGGATTGAAGATGGACCACGTCCAAAAGAACTCCAACTCCAGGATCATCTTACTACAGTAATCCCTCGCTAGTTCGCGGTTCAGTTTTCGCGGGTTCAGTGTTTCGCGGGGTCCTGAAATATTCAATTATAAATTAAAAAATATTATAAAATATTCGACTGTAACAGCAGTAAAAAATAAAAAAATATAACTCGTAAGAAAAATGTACAGTAGTTAGTATTAGAGAAGAAAATAGACAGGATTCTTCTTGTACGATCGAGAAAGATATCAAAAACAGTGACCTGCTGGGTCAAAATATATTCTACAATATTAAATTAAAGGCAAATTAGAAGCTATTAAAAAATATTCAATAAAGACTAAAAATTAATGAAAAATATTAAAACATAATCAATTGTAACAAGAGAAAATAAAAATAACCAACGATGTTTTCTTTGATCTGATTGGCAAATTCATATCGCCCAACTTAATTTTTTCTATTGATTATTTTTTATTTTTTTCTTTTTGTTTTTCATTTTGATTTACAACACAGTACAGTATTCAGTAAGGTCACGATTCTCTCTTTGTTGGAAAGGTCGTTGTTTGAGCTTTAGAGGCTTTTACGAGTATAAAGGTGCGTCCATTATTCGCCGATTTTCGGTTTTCGCGGGTGTCTTCGGTCCCCATTATCCGCGAAAATTAAGGGATTACTGTACATGCATATTGTTAATACCATTGAGGTTATTATTGTTTATATTAGAAATAGGTAAAACCGTCATACCTCGTAAGTTGGACAACGTCCGAAAGCGCTCCAACTCCAGGATCATCTTACGAGGTATGACGGTTTTACCTATTTCGCTCCAACTCCAGGATCATCTTACGAGAAATGACGGTTTTTTACCTATTTCTAATATAAACAATAATAACCATTCAAATGACCAATGTCATTACTATATTACAGATAATCTATAAAAAGGAATTACCAGGATAACTACAGGAAATCGGCCTCCCAAGCGATTTTGACTTCCATTGTCAAATAAAGCATTTCATTCCAAGCATAAAAACCTTGTTTCATATATCAAGAAAATAAACTTTACAAGGAATTGTAATCATATATGTTTTTTTACGTATAGTTTCGGCGAAAAATCTATTATTTTGTTTATTTATCAACATATTATTTTTTTAATCAATTATATATAATCATGTTTATATGTAGTATATAGTTATATATATATTATTATTGTATATTATATTAGATAGATATATATATATATATATATCGATAGATACGATACGATACGATACACGACAGTGAGTTGACTGTCGTCTCTCCGTCAATTCACTTCTTCTCCTCAGGACGACCGCCATTAAGGTCGAAATATTGAAAAGTGAGTCTTTGTTATGTTTCAGTCTATGTGTCACTTTTTATTTTAAGTATATATATATATATATATATATATATATATATATATATATAAAACAAACACTTTTTCTTTTTCTCGGAGTTTGGTCAGGGTAAATATATGGAATCACCTTTTTGCCAACGTTTCGTCTTTATTTCAAGACATCCTCAGGGCTACAAACTAACAAAAAAACAATAAACAATGTGGATGTCTTGAAATAAAGACGAAACGTTGGCAAAAAGGTGATTCCATATATTTACCCTGACCAAACTCCGAGAAAAAGAAAAAGTGTTTTTTATTATTTTGTGGTCAAGAAAACAGTACCGTATATATATATATATATAGTAGGTGTGTTCTCTAATCGGGGTTCGGTCAATTTTCCAGGATAAAAAATCAAACTCTCGTTGCCAACGTTTCGGTTTTATTTAAAACCTTTTTCATAGGCCTACAAACTAAGGATAATAAGAAATCACATATCAACATATGTTGTCTTATTATCCTTTGTTTGTAGGCCTATGAAAAAGGTTTTAAATAAAACCGAAACATTGGCAACGAGAGTTAGATTTTTTATCCTGGAAAATTGACCGAACCCCGATTAGAGAACACACCTATTCTATCAAACGGTCGATATATTATTGAATCTGTTATATATATATATATATATATATATATATATATATATATATATATATATATAACAACAGTTCAAAATTGAAGATAGGTAACACACAAAGTAAAGAAACACACTTACAAACTCAGATTTTCGGGCAATACGTCTTCAGGAGAAAAGAGAAAGTGAGACCAAGCACGTTGTAGACGCAACGGCTAGAAACCCGTTACTTGTACGGGTTGGTCTCCAACGTGCTTGGTCTCCCTTTCTCTTTTCTCCTGAAGACGGGTTGCACGAAAATTTGAGTCTGCGTGTTTCTTTTACTTTCTGTGCTAGCTATCTTCAATTTTGAACTGTTATTGTGTCCAATTTGGATCGTCTTTCCGTTTATCAAGTGAAAAATATATATATGTTGTGTTAAAATCAATTGACTTGATTGCACGTACCTTTTTCTTATTGAGCTTTTTAAATCTCCTAGCTAATTTTCTTTCTTCCTACCTTTACTAATATATATATATATATATATATATATATAGGTGTGCTAATCGGGATTCGGTTAATTTCCTACGATAAAAAATCAAACTCTCGGCGCCAACGTTGGCACCGAGAGTTTTAATTTTTAATCCTAGAAAATTGACCGAATACCGAGTAGAGAGCACACCTATTCTATCAAACGGTGGATATATTATTGAATCTTATATATATATATATACAATTAAATGAAACTGTCCAACGGACTTTTAAATAAAAACCAATTAAAAAAGATAGCACACAGACACAGGAATAACTCACTTCTATATTTCGACCATCGTCGTCATTAGGAGGCGAAGAGTCCCGAAGGAGAGTCACCACTCAGCCCTCCTGCGGGACTGTTCGCCTCCAGATGACGACGATGGTCGAAGTTTATAGAAGTGAGTTATTCCTGTGTCTATCTGTGTGCTATCTTTTTTAATTGGTTTATATATATATATATATATATATATAATTATTTATGATCAAACCACAATATGAAATGGGAAACAAGACTAAGATCTTTCAACTGTAACAAACGGTTTTCGTCAGAGTCAAAAACCCAACTCTATTATTTCAGGTGTTTATGTGAAATCTTTTTATTTATAAGTATATATATAAATTGGCACATACTATTTGTAATTTGGTAATGAGCTTCTTCCAGCTGACGTCGACTTGTCCGTTATAGTACTGAGCGAAGAAGTAGTAGGCATACATGAAGGTGTGGACGAAACTGTTGATCAAGCCAATCGACGTGTGGTGACCTCCTGCAACAGAACAAATACGCGAACTTACTCTTTACACTCATAAATAATAACACGTGAAATAACAATCAATGATCAAACCACAATAAGAAAATGGGAAAACGAGACTAAGATCTTTCAACCGTAACAAGCGGTCTTCGTCAGAGTCAAAAACCCAACTGACTCATCATATCATACTCATCATAGTGATACTTTCAATGAAGTAGCAAGTGGTTGGTGCTCTATGTACCAGTGGGGGGGGGGTACCTCCCAGAAGGGGGGGGGGGGGATTTTGAGTGGGTTAAAACAGAAAATGAAAAAAAATGAAATAATGAAAACCTAACAAAAAATTTGAATTTTAATACCATAATGATTTTTATGAAGGAAGGAAGGAAGGGGGGGGGGGCAGAATTTTGTATAGGTAAAAACAGAAAATTAGAATAATGAAAAGGTAACAAAAAAATTTTAAATTTTATGCCAAAATGAATATTAAGGTAGCAAGGGGGGGGGGGCAGCTTTTTAAAATTTTAAATTTTATGCCAAAATTAATATTAAGGTAGCAAGGGGGGGGGGGCAGCTTTTTAAAATTTAAAATTTTATGCCAAAATGAATATTAAGGTAGCAAGGGGGGGGCAGCTTTTTAAAATTTAAAATTTTATGCCAAAATGAATATTAAGGTAGCATGGGGGGGGGGCAGCTTTTTAAAATTTTAAATTTTATGCCAAAATTAATATTAAGGTACCAAGGGGGGGGGGCAGCTTTTTGCGTGGGTAAAACAGAAAATTAAGTAATGAAAAGGTAAAAACAAAATTTTAAATTTTATGCCAAAATGAATATTAAGGTTGGTTTTTTTTTTGTCCATTAAGTACACTACTAGTATCTGTATAGATAAGAATGTGCCCAAGTGTTGGCATTAATAAGACTCTTACCTGGTACCCACTTGGAGTTGCAGTACCCCAGGATGACCATGCCAGTGTGGTGATACAGGTGAAGAAAGCTGATGTGGCTGTACTTCTTACGGAGCACAAAGAACACCTGTCAATCAAACACCATCCACTTATCAAATCTCTTCTTTGTGTTTATTGCTTTATACATATCCCCTAGCTGGTGATAACCTCAGGGTTATCAGGCTTTTTGTTTGATTGGTGATTCTACATTGGAAGCCCTAAAGTGCATTTATGTGTAGGGATTTTTAACGAGTACCTGACATTGTATAACCTCGGGGCCGACTGCTTTACGTCCTCATCGAGGGACGACGGTGATAACGTCAGCCGTTTACCGGCTTTTTCTGTGATCGGATAAGTCTGATAAGCAGTATCACGCACGGATAAGTGTGTGTGCTGCCCTCATTCACACACACACACACACACACACATATATATATATATGGTTGAAATTTGCAGCAGCTTCTGCACTCACTAGCTTTGCGCTGGTGGCCTCGATCCTTCGGGCGATTCTTCTTTCCTCTGGTTGCAGTTGCCATAACATCTTTCCTAGAGACATCGTTGATATACAAACTATTTTCCGAGCTTTCGACCATAGAAACGTTGGTCATCATCAGGTAGAGCATGCCTTGTAGTCAAGAGCTTAGATAGCTATCTGAGTGGATGTTGCTCCTGGTTGGTCTAAAGTTCTATGGTTTCTATGGTCGAAAGCTCGGAAAACAGTTTGAATATCAACGATGTCTCTAGGACAGATGTTATGGCAACTGCAACCAGAGGAAAGAAGAATCGCCCGAAGTATCGAGGCCACCTGCGCAAAGCTAGTGAGTGCAGAAGCTGCTGCAAATTTCAACCACATATGTTTAAGAGAAGACCTGCTGCCAACGTATTCTAATATATATATACTTTGAACAGTATATATATATATATATATATATATATATATATATAAATATATACTGTTCAAATAATTAAGCCAGTGACCACTGATGACCGTAGTTTGACATTAAGAGCGTCTGAGGAGGCCCACAAATGGTTATTGGGAGGCCCGATCAAATCCCGGTTTAAATCAGAAGCTTTAACTTTTATATGTTTTTCCTTTTATTTTTAACTTATATATTCATATTCATATAATTTTTTTTTATTATTTTATTATTTTCTTTTTTATAATTTTTAATTTTATAATTTTATCTATTGTTTTTGCTTTCTCCGTTCTCCGACGTTTAGTGCCTAGCTCCTTTTTTACGCTAGTGCTGCTCTCATCGGTTGACTCTTTATTGCTTCATTCGCGCCCCGTTCTTCGACGTGGGGAGATCTCTCTCACTTCGTCCTCTCTTCTAGTCTACTCTCCTGATAACGAACAACAGTTCGAAATATTGAATTCTGTAAGTGTTCTTTTTATTCTCTTTTCTGTGTCGTACTTTGTGTAATTTAAAGTTATATATATATATCATATGCATGCTTTGTTGAACATAGTCGAAGTTCTTGAGAAGAAGCTTATAGACAGGAATTTCTCTGTCGTGTTCAACAAAGCAGTATATATATATATATATATATATATATGAAAACAAACCACAAGGAAAAAAAAAGAAAACAGATGGAAAAAATGCTCTGAGGCCTTTCAATTTATGTCATCAGAGAGCAAACAAGGTAAGAACTAGAAAGTAACATAAAAGGTATGTACAAGGAAGGTAACTAAACAGCTGGGAAAACAAGAGTCGAAAAGGCATAATAAGAGAAAAACAAAAATTACCCAATACAATTAAACAATGCAAAATGAACAATAAGAAAATTAATTAAAATAAAAATATAAAAATATAAATAGAATAAGAAACAAGTGTTATATATAATTCCTAACTATAAACAATATATAATAAATATAAACAAATAGATACAAATTAAATTAATGCAATATCAAAAAATAAACAATATTAAATTATTAACAAAACAAGAATACATGAGAAAGTAATAAGTCAAATAAAAATTATGTTCTATTATTAGAATCCACAATCTGGTCAGAGTTCATGTTCAACGTTGCAAGTACATTTTGAAGGTCACCCACAGGACCAATTTGCCTAACTATACCTTCAATTAAAATTTCATCCAATCTAAAAAGCCCATGACTTATATTTATTAGTTTATCAAAATTATACTTAATTAGGGCACTTTCTACTAAGTTCCTTTCCACATCAGATGAGAGAAATATCAATTCTTTGGAATCTTCCCATTTTATTGAATGATTTTTTGAATTAATATGTTGGAACAAGGCACTTGATTCTTCTTGCCGCCTAATAGTGTATTTATGTTGCTTCACTCTAGTAAGCAAACTTTTTCCCGTTTGTCCAACATATGAAAAATCACAATCTCTACAAGGAATCCTATAAACACAACCTTCCTTTTCTTTTCTTTCACAATTATTTACAAGTCTGTTTAATAATTTCCCACCACTACTGAAAACAACTGAAATATCCATTTTTTTCAAAAATACCGGGATGTCTCTTAGAGTTTGATTAAAGGGAACAACCAGAAGGTTTCTATTTGTAAAGGGTTCTTTCTCATTTCTTGTTCTTAAGGATTCTTTAGTTTCTTTCAAAACTTTGTTTATTAGGGATCTTGGGTATCTTAATGATGAGGCAATTTGATAGATGTTTTCAATTTCATCATTCAGGAATTCTTCACTACACAATTTTAACGCTCTTAAAAACATATTTCTGAAAACACCTTTTTTGACATTTGATGGATGAGCGGAGAAAAAATGCACATAAGAAGGAACATGGGTAGGTTTTCTATAAATACTATATCTTAGATTATGCCCAAAACGATGTAAATTTTAAGAAAGGTCTTATTTTGCTTTCTTTAAATGTTCAATTTGGGCGCCTTTTGAGTATTCAAAAATCTGCCCTTCATTTCCCCAAACAACAAAACATTCCATATGAAACCTTAGCATTCTTCTGCTAGGAAAAATTTATTTAAACATTCCATAAAAATATTCTTAAAACTAAAGACAATTTCCCTGGTAAACCAAGCCTATAAAATTTATTAAATGAAAACAACAACAAAAAAAAGACGTTGAAAAACTCTGACCAATTTATTCAATAAAGAACATAATTTTAGACTTATTACTTTCTCATGACGTTTTGAAAATTTAATAGATTTTTAATTCATTAATTTAATTTGACATTTGTTTAATTTATTAAATTTTTATATTAGGAATTAAAAACATTGTTTTTATTCTATTTATAATATTTTTATTTTAATTAACATTGTTCATTTTATTTTTAATTGATTTAATTTTTTTTTTTATTACCCGATCTTGAGGTTTAGTTATTTTGTCTATTTTATTTACTTTCAGTTCATTGTTTCCTTGAGACATTTGAAAGGCCCAAGCATTTTTTCCACTTTTCTTTTTTTTTTCCTTGTGTTTTTTTATTATTTATAAAATTATATTAATTTTTTGGATTATAACCTAATATGGAGAAACATTCTTGTTTTCTTCATTTTATGAAAGTTTTTTGAATTTATGTTGGAACACCACTGCCTTGGCTAAAATAATGTGTTCAAATAAAACTTTGTTTGTTCAAATAAGAATCACATTTAAAGTCAAAAAAATTTTCTTTAATAAAACTATAATTTCCCCAATGAAAAAATGAAATAAATTTTTTTAAAAAATGATTTAATTGAAATAAAGAAAAAGTTTTATTTGGGGGGGGGGGGGGGGTTTTTTCATTTTTTGTTCAAGGACTGTTTCTTAAATGTTAAATAATCGTAATCTATGAAATAAAGATGTTCAAATATCAAAGAAACTTCATTCCAATACGCCTTAATATCGGAACAGATTGATGATTGAAACAGAAAATGAATAGAGGACTGAAAATTCTAAACTATATTTAATATCCAAACATTAAAATTAAATCAAAAAAAGGTATATAAATGAAAATCTAAATATTCCAAAGGAAGATTATAAAGAAAAACAACACATGGAAAAACAAAAACTTACGGATGATATTTGCTGAATTGCTAGGAAGAATAAAAACTCCATATTATTCCCTTTAACGGAAGCACGTACCCTTCTTTTCCCTTCACTCCCCGACGACGAACTTCATTTGAAATATGACCATAATTTTTGTTTCTTTCTATGTTTTGTTTTTTTATAATTTAATATTTTTATTTTTATATGATATAAACTATTTGAAAAAAAATAGAAATAAACAGAAATTCATATTATTTATAAAACTATGTTCTTTGCTGTAATTTTATTAAATGGTTTTTTTTATTATTTTTGGACCTTTACGTTGTTCCTTCCTTTCTCCTTTTATTTTCTTTCTTTCTACTCTCCTGAAGACCAAGAGCCAAATTTCATTCGGGTTTCTTTTTTCTTGTGTTTTGTTAATTTAATTATATAATAAATATTTAATAGGGGATTATATTTTTTAAATATATTAAAATATTATTTTTTAATTATAATTATAATATATTTTAATTTATAATGTAAACCACAATAAAAATGGGAAATAAATAAGTTTTCAAGAACAACTTTTAAGCAAAAAAATGAAACATAGATGAAAAAACACTGGTGAGGGTTAGAAATGGATTTTAAAAGGTGAAAGAAGGAAAAGACAATGTATAAAGGGATTTTGGGGAAACAAAGGATACAGTAAAAAAATAAAAAATATCCGCTAGTGCAATCTTAAGGGCATTGCCCTCGTAACGAAAGTACAAGTTTGAAAAGACCTTATAATGTTTTAATATTTGATTATTAAATTTAATTAAGACGTTAATAATATTTTTAAAAAACATTTTTCAAAGGTAATAATGAGCCCTGAACAAAAATAAATGATTTTCATTTTTTTAGAAGAATAAGGAATTTTTTGCTCACGTAATTGGTTTGTTTTACATTCTTTAATGATTTTTTACAATATAACTATTTGGCAATTTTTGCACGGAATTTTATAAATACCACCGGACTCTAATTCGCTGGGAGAGTTTTTTTTATTAATATATTGCCCACGTAATTACGATTAGAAATTCTACTATATTATACTATATTCTACTCTACTGTATTCTACTATATTAAAATCAAGTTGTTTGGCTAGTCTTGGAAGGGGTTTGAATGACTCATGATATGGCAAAACTATAGAATTTGCTAGATATATGCATCATGAAGGAGAGAGAGAGTGAGAGGGTTACCTTTCTATGGTGAGGAGTGTCGTCCCACTCTAGTGGGGCGCAAAGCCAATTGTAATAACCAGACCACCCCGTCGTTAGAGCCTAAAACACAAAAAAAAGATTTAAAATTACATATACTACAATTCAATGTAAGTTCTTTCCTCAGTTTGATATACGGTATAGTACAAGAACTTCTTTATTGAATTTCCCTGCCTGATTATTTGTAGGGGGTGAGAATTGATTTTTCATAATGCCAGTTTTTCTAAATAGATGGTAGATCTTGAATTTTGGGAAATTCCTTGTCAATTATCCCTTTTTGGGAGCTTAAATTAGTGCTTTTCAACCTTTTTGCAGCCGCGGATCCCCCGAGGAGCTTATTTATTCTTGCGGATCCCCTTGTACATAAATATACATGTATATATACGTTTTTTTAATGAAATAAAAACGGCTTATAAACACAAAAAAACAATACAGTACTATCTGAATTTTTTTATTCAAGAGAATTACAAATTAATGTGAAATTTGTCCTTGGTGATTTTTGACCAGAACTGGAAATTTGGCCTGGTTTTAGAAAGACATACACGCACTCTTCTTCAAGTGCTAGTAGTTTATTTTCTTTTCTCACTTTTAATGTTCGTCATGGTGGAAAATCCTACTTCACACAGGTATGATGTAAAAACTGTAGGAGAATGCGCAGAGCCTTATTCGAGATTGATGGATATTGTTTTGCAGTTAAAATCCAAAATGAGTCCAGATCAAGAAGTAAACAATCAGAGCGTCACGTATTGGCTAAATAAATGTTTCAATTAAATGACGTAGGTCGTCATCATAACTGAACTGCCCGACTCAAATTTTGGCTCGCAGTTCTTCCCTAACGTTACCGAAAGTTGCTGGTTTTAGATGTGAACGACGAGTTATCTTGATAAGATGCACTAATTACATTGATAGTGTGCTACTGTACTTACATTGACGTGTACACATTGATAATACATTAATTGCACATTGTGAATCTGTAGGTCTTGCGGATCCCCTGGGTAAACGTCACGGATCACCAGGGATCCGCGGATCACAGGTTGAAAACCACTGGCTTAAATGCAATTTTTTTTTTAATTTTATTTGTTTAAAGTCACAATAATGTAAGTATTACATTACCAGTGACACTGATAACACAGATGTAGGAGGGAACACAGGAGGGAAGAAGCAATCCAGTGACTACACTTCCTGGCGTCGGTGTAAATCAGGGGTTCTCAACCTTTGTTTGCTTGTGGACCCCCTAAAAGCTACTTGTGGACCCCCTAATAGCTACTTGTGGACCCCCTAAAAGCTACTTGTGGACCCCCTAAAAGCTACTTGTGGACCCCCACTCCCCCCGGATACTTAAAAAACATAATTATACAAAATTTATAAATAAATATTTGTTTTTAGGTAAATGAATATCGTTAATTATGAAATAATTTCATTACATCTACAAAGCATGCTGAAATACAAAAATGTTTTTAAAACAATAACAAAATATTTCTTTATTAACATTTTATAAAGTACCATGAAATAAATTGTAACAGAATCAATTTTGAATATACCATAAAGAGAAGTGCAATAGAAAATTTTAAAACATTGGAACATTTTAACATACTGACGAGGATATTAGGCCTTATATTTTAATTATGTGTGAATATTATACGGCCAAAGCTTACTACTCTTTGATTTATTTTTGGTTTGCTGATGAATTCATTTAAACTTAACATAGAGCTCTAACCACGTGTCATGGACCTTCAGAATACTACTTTCTTCATGGACCCCTGGGGGTCCATGTGGACTACTTTGAGAACCACTGGTTTAAACTTAACATAGAGCTCTAACCACGTGTCATGGACCTTCAGAATACTACTTTCCTCATGGACCCCCAGTAATCCTCTGTGGACCCCTGGGGCTCCATGTGGACCCCGTTGAGAACCACTGGTCTAAATGCAAATGAAATTAAAATCAACTAACAATACCTACTTGCCATATACCTGTATATTTTCAAAAATAAACATGTCTATGAAGTTAACAAAATACAGCTTGAATTCTCAATATATTGAAAGGTTAGATTTTAATTTTAAACATTCAAAAACCTATTTTCAAAGTTTCAGCTTTCTATGCCGTATTGTGGCTGAGTTTACTTGTGAAAAAATTTCGCAGACAGACAGATATTTTTCTAAGAGTGGATTCGGTTTCTCTAATGCATGAAACGCAAAAGATAACTTGAAATGAGAGTTCTAATCAATGTACAGATAAAACCTTTCTTTTATTTATATAGATTTTCAAATATTACATTTCAAAATCCGTTTAAAAACAGTATTACAAAGATAAAACATAAAAACAATTACAACCTTGCAACTTATTTTGTTATAAAAATTCAGATTTTTTGTTAGTTTTATATGATTTTTTATTTTATTCTATTTTCTATTTTTACACCCTCAAAATACTGCCCCTGGCACGTGCTGTCAGCCCTAAACCCCCCCCCCCCCCCCCTTGCTACGTCACTAATGAAATTAGCGGAAATATGATCAAATTAAGCAAATTTTATGCATTGGTCTTGTCGTTTTGACTATTCTAACTCCACTACTATGAAAATATAAGAAAATAATAAATTCACCATACCTACAATATTATTGTTCACCCCTTGACTTCAGTTAAACCAATTCCATGAAAATGGAAAACTTTATCAAATCAAGCAAATTTTCTGCATTGGTCTTGTCGTTTTGACTATTTTAACACGACTAAAATGAAAATATAACAAAATAACAAATTCACCACACCTACAATATTATTATTCACGCCTTGACTTCTGTTAAACCAATTCCATGAAAATGGAAAACTTTATCAAATCAAGCAAATTTTCTGCATTAGTCTTGTCGTTTTGACTATTCTAACTCCACTACTATGAAAATATAAAAAAATAACAAATTCACCACACCTACAATATTATTGTTCACGCCTTGACTTCAGTTAAACCAATTCCATGAAAATGGAAAACTTTATCAAATTAAGCAAATTTTCTGCATTAGTCTTGTCGTTTTGACTATTCTAACTCCACTACTATGAAAATATAAAAAAATAACAAATTTACCACACCTACAATATTATTGTTCACGCCTTGACTTCAGTTAAACCAATTCCATGAAAATGGAAAACTTTATCAAATTAAGCAAATTTTCTGCATTGGTCTTGTCGTTTTGACTATTTTAACACGACTAAAATGAAAATATAACAAAATAACAAATTCACCACACCTACAATATTATTATTCACGCCTTGACTTCTGTTAAACCAATTCCATGAAAATGGAAAACTTTATCAAATCAAGCAAATTTTCTGCATTAGTCTTGTCGTTTTGACTATTCTAACTCCACTACTATGAAAATATAAAAAAATAAATTGACCACACCTACAATATTATTGTTCACGCCTTGACTTCAGTTAAACCAATTCCATGAAAATGGAAAACTTTATCAAATTAAGCAAATTTTCTACATTAGCCTTGTCGTTTTGACTATTCTAACAGGGCAACTACGAAAATGTAAAAAAATTACAAATTCACCACACCTAAAATATTATTGTTCACCCCTTGACTTCAGTTAAATCAATTCCATGAAAATGGAAAACTTTATTAAATTAAGCAAATTTTCTGTATTAGTCTAGTCGTTTTGACTATTTTAACACGACTACTATGAAAATATAAGAAAATAATAAATTCACCACACCTTCAATATTATTGTTCACCCCTTGACTTCAGTTAAACCAATTCCATGATAATGGAAAACTTTATCAAATTAAGCAAATTTTCTGCATTAGTCTTGTCGTTTTGACTATTCTAACTCCACTACTATGAAAATATAAAAAAATAACAAATTCACCACACCTACAATATTATTATTCACGCCTTGACTTCTGTTAAACCAATTCCATGAAAATGGAAAACTTTATCAAATCAAGCAAATTTCTGCATTAGTCTTGTCGTTTTGACTATTCTAACTCCACTACTATGAAAATATAAAAAAATAACAAATTGACCACACCTACAATATTATTGTTCACCCCTTGACTTCAGTTAAACCAATTCCATGAAAACGGAAAACTTTATCAAATTAAGCACATTTTCTGCATTAGTCTTGTCGTTTAATAGCTGAGTTAAATAGCTGAGTTAATTTCATAACTGAGTCAGGCATGCTAACTAACTCAGAATTTTACGTTCAAACTGAGAAGAAATAGATAAGTAAGTAATTATTTACTGAATTACTGATGAATTATTGTTAAAACTTGTTTATGTTCTACGTAATAGATGAAAAAAAAAAAGTTTATTTACCATATAAAATAGATAGGCGTTGATAATGACTTGCAATGCATCATAGGTAAGGATGATTTTGCGAAGGTTAAAAGGCGGTCTGTTTTGCATTAGCTTGCGACCCAAAGAAAGGCAAAAGTAATTGTAGAAGATAAGAAATAAAATGACAGTGCATGGGGACATTAAAGTCGGTAGGTGCTGCGATCTGGGATCTGAAAGAAACAACACAAATTAGTAAAATATCTGAAATATTGAAGGTAGTGCAATCAGTTATTATGTCGTATTTAATCATTGTAAGGTAGGTTAGGTTAGGTTAGGTTAGGTAAGGTTAGGTTAGGTTAGGTTAGGTAAGGTTAGGTTAGGTTAGGTTAGGTTAGGTTAGGTTGCAGTGGCAGTTCCACAAGGGAACACACGTAGGCCAAGCATTGGCCCTTTGTGATACCACACAATGAAGAATGATTCTACAGTGGGAGTACTAAATTTTGCCTAACTCAAATGTATTTAGAGTAGGGATCTTTAACGAGTATCTGACATCGTACAGGCTCGGGACCGACAGTTTAACATCCTTCTCCGAGGGACGACGTGCTTAGATTTATTCACCTCCCGCGTGAAATAAATCGAGGGCTAGGTGAGGATTGAACCCTGGTCCTATCAGTTCAGAGGTGAGCACGTAACCACTGAGCTAGCCTGGCCCCCTCATTGTAAGGTAAAAAGCTAATGAAATAGTTACCACTTGTACAAATTTTATAGTATAAACAACGCGTTTTGAACACGAGTGGTAAGTAATACCCAATGGTATAAATTTTAGGACTCAAATTTTATTTAAAACTGATTACAATTTTATTATTTGAAATTATCTTTTTTCCAACATTTAGTCTTTATTTTAAGACATCCTCAGGGCTAGAGGAAGTCCTATGAAATAATACAATCTATGTCCTATGAAGTAATGTAGATATGAATAATATCCATTGTTTTTGTTGGTTTCTAGACCTGAGGATGTCTTAAAATAAAGACGAATGGTTGGCAAAAAGGTGATTTCAAATAATTAACCCTGACCAAATTTCGAGAAAAAGTAAATGTATATATATATTATATATATTTGACTTAATAAAAAGAAACACTATCCAAACTGGACACAATATGAGTTCAAAATTCAAGAAGAGTAACAGACAGAGTAAGGAAACATAATAACAGACTCAAATTTTCGGGTAATTCGTCTTCAGGAGAAAAGAGTAAGGGAGACTAAGCACGTTGTAGACGCAACGGCTATAGTAACGGCAAGTGGGTTACTTGCCGTTTCGTCTATAACGTGCTTGGTGTCCCTTTCTATTTTCTCCTGAAGATGGATTACCTGAAAATTTCAGTTTGAAAGAGTGTATCCTTACTCTGTGTGTTACTCTTCTTGAATTTTGAACTCATTATATATATATATATATATTGTGTCCAGTTTGGATCGTTTTTCCGTTTATTAAGTATATATATATATATATATATTATATATATATATATATATTGAAATCTACATGACGAAATGACTTGATTATTTTTGTTTTGTGGAATAGGAGTGGTGGGGGTACTTGAAGTTGTAGGTTGCCAGCTCTAATGAAAGCCACGTACTTTGAACATCTCTTCCATGAAGTGACCTCTATCAGCATGTCCAATATTATCGTTTATCTTTATTAAAGAGCCATTTATTTCAAGTCACGAATTGCATTGTCAAATAATTTCCTTATGGTAAAGACTTAATATATTTTCTTCAATATTAATTTTATGGTTATTTAAAAAGTGATGAAAAATAATGTTTATTTCATACAGATTTTAACACACACACACACACACACACACACACACACACACCCTTATACACTCACACATGCGCACTCTCTCTCTCTCTCTCTCTCTGTCTCTCTCTCTCTTTCTCTCTCTCTCTCTCTCTCTCTTCTCTCTTCTCTCTCTCTCTTCTTCTCTCTCTCTCTCTCCTCTCCTCTCTCTCCTCTTCTCTCCTCTCTCTCTCCACCCTCTCTCTCTCTCTCTCCTTACATACACACACATACGCTCACAAACCAAACACACACACACACACACACACACACACACACACACATAAAATAAATAATTTGATCTCAAAGTTTTTAACGTATATATTATATATATAAAAAGATTTCACATAAACACGTGAAATAACAATCAATGTTCAAACCACAATAACAAATGGGAAAACAAGACTAAGGTCTTTCAACCGTAACAAGCGGTCTTCGTCAGAGTCAAAAACCCAACTAACCTCCAGTTGGGTTTTTGATTCTGATGAAGACCGCTTGTTACGGTTGAAAGATCTTAGTCTTGTTTTCCCATTTCTTATTGGGATTTGATCAAAAAATATATATATATATAAATATAAATAAATATATATACCTTTAACACATAGAAAAGAACACAGAAAGACACTACAGAACTCACTTCGATATTTCGACATCCGTCGTCATTGGGAAGAAGTGCGAAATACTCGCGTTGAGAAGCAAACTGCTACTCATATATATATACATATATATACTTTTTCGTTGGAAATACGATCCAAAACGGACAAAAATAGTTCAATATAGCCAAAGAAACATAGAGAAATCAAAACAACACACTTACAGTCTCTAATTTTTGGTTGAACCAGAAAAGATAAAACCAGGAGAGATAAAAGAGGGAAACCAAGCGCACTGGTACAGAGACGGTTCAACCGAAAATTAGAGACTGTAAGTGTGTGTTTTTAATTTCTCTATGTTTCTTTATAATATTATATATATTGAACTATATATAAATGTTGAATGTCGTCCCTCCGTCAATTTACTTCTTTTCTTGAGTGAGGACCACGGCCAACGGTCGAAATATTCAAAAGTGAGTCTTTGTTATGTTTCTACCTATGTGTCACAGTTTATTTTAATTGTCTATGTATGTATACATATATATCATTAATAGTTTACCTGTCATATAGTAGTTGGCCCAGTTGTAAAACCTAAGCATGGGTTCTACAATCGATGTCATTTTAACGAATATTATTTATTACACAAAATCAATCTCAATAAGCAGTAGTAATGGTTGTTTTTTGAATTGTTTCAAGTTTCTTGTCTTGTTTGCTCTTCTTCTTCAGCCTCCTGAAGATGGAAGGATGACACGAAGAACATTGAAAAGAGTTGACATAAGAGTGGACCTGAAACATAGTTAGACATTAGTGGATCACTGAAACATGATTGTGCTATTATTAACAAACTAGTGTTATGTTTATTTCATTAACTCATCCTTTTGACCTTCCACACAGAACATGTGCAGAACATATAATGTATTTATATATATATATATATATATATATATATATATAAAATAAATTCAAAACGATAGAAACACACAGTTTCGTTTTGAATTTATTTTATTTAAAAAAATCCGTTGGACCGTTTCTTTTAATTGTATATATATATATATGTATTTAAATTAACCTCCTATTCGATCCTACGAACTAACCTCCTGCTAACAGGGTTCAACTGGAAAAGGAGGTCTTTCAACTCTTTACTTAATATATCTTTTCTAGTTTACTATTAATCTTATTTATTATTATTATTATTATTTATTATTATTATTATTATTAATTTACTTAATCTATTTATTCTCTATTAGTCCAGTTATACCTTTGACCTTTCAACTCTTTTATTCGAACCGCTTGTTTTTTTGTTCATTATTGACCTTTGACCTTCTCTTTATATTAACCTGTACTCTCCTTTTAATCTATTTATAGCAATGACTAAGCATGAGTCATCGATTTTAATTTTACATGTCACTTGGCCAACTTCTTTTCCAGTTGAACCCTGTTAGCAGGAGGTTAGTTCGTCGGATCGAATCTCTCAGTCTTAAGATCGTGAATGCCGAGACTGCGGTTAATTTTAATGATACTTGTTTAAAAGAGGATCTGCTGCCTATTTAGACCAATATATATATAAAGATTTCACATAAACACGTGAAATAACAATCAATGATCAAACCACAATAGGAAAAATGGGAAAACAAGACAAAGATCTTTCAACCGTAACAAGCGGTCTTCGTCAGAGTCAAAAACCCAACTGTCAAAAACCCAGTTAGGTTTTTGACTCTGACGAAGACCGCTTGTTTCGGTTGAAAGATCTTAGCCTTGTTTTCCCATTTTTCCTATAGTGGTTTGATCATATATATATATATAATATATATATATTTATATATATATAGTGTTATTTTGATTATTAATATATATATATATATATATAATAGGTGTGTTCTCTAATCGGGGTTTGGTCAATTTTCCAGGATAAAAAATTAAACTCTCGTTGCCAACGTTTCGGTTTTTTATTTAAAACCTTTTTCATAGGCAGAAGTAAGAATTTTTTAACTAAGTAAATGAAATTTACATTATTTAAAGGAACAACAATGTCGAAGACTTCAGTCTAGTCGAAGGTTTTGTCCGGTTAACATTGTTGTTCCTTTAAATAATGTAAATTTCATTTTCTTATTAAAAATTCTTTCTATGAAAAAGGTTTTAAATAAAAACGAAACGTTGGCAACCAGAGTTTAATTTTTTATCCTGGAAAATTGACGGAACCCCGATTAGAGAACACACCTATTCTATCAAACGGTCGATATATTATTGAATCTGTTATATATATATATGTGAGATTAAATTTTCTGCCCACTTTTGTCTTAATTAGTTTTTTGGATTTCTTTTCCAAATCTCGAAGTCTTACTTTAATTTCTTTGGGAACTAGGTGTAATAACTCACCATATGTTTTGTTGTCCATTTTTTTATTTTTACCGACGTTTCGGTCTTCTTCGACCATCTACTGGGTGATTTTAGAACACATACTATAGATATAGATGGTCGAAGAAGACCGAAACGTCGGTAAAAATAAAAAAATGGACAACAAAACATATGGTGAGTTATTACACCTAGTTCCCAAAGAAATTAAAGTAAGACTTCGAGATTTGGAAAAGAAATCCAAAAAACTAATTAAGACAAAAGTGGGCAGAAAATTTAATCTCACATGTATAAATGAAGGACTGTTCCCCAAATATATATATATAAAGATTTCATATAAACAGGTGAAATAACAATTAATGATGAAACCACAATAAGAAAATGGGGAAAACAAGACCAAGATCTTTCAACCGTAACAAGCGGTTTTTGTCAGAGTTCAAATCCCAGTTGGTTTTTGATATAAAAAATATAAAAGTTCTTTTTAAGTTAATTATTTAAAGTTAAACCAAAAAAAAATAGTAGTTTGTTTATGCCCAATGTGTGTTTTGATATAGAATCATAGTTTAATTGAAATGACAACGAAGCTAGCGGAGTAATGACTAAGGAAGAGGTTTAGTTGAATGACCTCAGGTGTTTTCTCAACAATAGTCGACGTAAGGTATTGACAGTGTGGCGTGTGCGTATGATGGCCATTGTTTTATGGCAGAGTAAGGTCAATGGGAAGCTGTGATTGGTCAATATGGTTCTAGAGTTAAAAAACACAGCGTTTCCGTTTTCTGTGTTAAATTTAAATTTAAAACAGATACATTCGAACAAAAGACATGAAACAGCTTTAGTTTTGTCGATTTGCCTTCAAGAAAACCTGAAATTTGCAACACAGTGATTATTAATAATCAATATTATAACTATTTTGTCTAGCAGTCTTTAAGAAACCCTGAGGTTTATACTACATTGGTTGTTAATAACCAATATGATAAAGAGACAGCATTTGTCTCCATGCTAACAAATATCTCAAAGGAATTTTATAAACATACCCCTTTGATCAAATACGAGCGTAATTCAAAAAGTAAATTCATACATTTTGCCATTACTACAGAGGTTAGTATTATTAATATTAGAACTATAATACATCGTCTTATCTCGTATACTTCTACTGTAGCTCTCTGACCAGTTTTGGGTTTCATACATCTTCGTAAACTTCGAGTGACACCCAAAACCGGTAAGAGAGCTACAGCAGCAGCATACGAGATAAGATGGTTCGCATTATAGTTCTAATATTATTCAAAAAGTAAAGATAATATTTTTTATTTGAAAAAAAAAATAAAAATGTCAAATATATGTCAAAATATTTGACATACTACCTCTAATGTAGTAGTTTATTATATATTTGTTGCATTTATTTATAGCACATTTGTACTACTGTCATCAGCGATCACGCAAGCCTCTGAGCTACTCTTGCTCCATGCCTTAATTTTATTACCAGTGTTTATATTTCGCAAATTTTAAATTAATTTATTTTTTGTTCCATTTATATGTAATACATTTTTACTACTATCACCGACAAGCACGCAAGCGACTGGCTACCCTGGATAAATGCATTTACTTTATTACTATGATTTATATTATTCAAATTTTAAATTCAAAAAATTTTTTTTGATACATTTATTTTTAATATATTTCTGCTTCTATCATCGGTGAGCATGCAAGCCAGTGGGCTACTCTGGCTCCATGCCTTTACTTTATTACCACTGTTTATACACAAATATTAAATGCAAAAAATTGTTGCATTTATATATAATATAAAAGTTAAGAATTAGTTAGAAAATAATAAGTTAGTTAACAATTACTAATTTTAAAACTTCTAAACATTACATATTTTTTTTTAATTTCTTATTAAATACTATATTATGAATATTGAACGATTCAAATGACATGAACTTTAAAATATTTCGCTAAGAAGCACAATAAAGAACACGATCGTTTTTTAAGTAACATTAAAACACGACAAAGCTATATTATAGTATTTTTATACATTAAGAATTATTAATTTTGAAACATCTAAAACATTACATATTTTTTTTTAATTTCTTATTAAATATTATATTATGAATATTGAATAATTCCAAAAAACATTAATTTTGATATATTTTAAAATATTTCGCTAAAAAGTCGTTAGGTTTCCCCTAAGTAGTCAACTGTAAGATTGAGATGAAGCAATTATTACATTGAATGTTATGATTATTATTAAAATGGAGTTAACTGTTGATGAATCTGATGATATGTTTAGTTATATCTGATGATATGAAACAAAACTATAGTTTATCTAGACTCGGTCAGTTCTTCAGGTTCAAATTAAACTCTCATTGTCTTTTTCATAGGCCTACAAAAAGGTTTTAAATAAAAACCGAAACGTTGGCAATGAGAGTTTAATTTGAACTTGAACAACTGACAGAGTCCTGATAAACTTTAGTTTTGTATATATATATATATTGGTATACTTTGAGATCAGACCTTCTTTTAAACATACCTCATTAAAGATGAAAAAGATGGAAAAGAAGCATTCGAAACCTTGAAAAGGTATGTAGGAAACATACTAAACTTAATGTTGGCAAGATCTTTAATGAGGTATATATATATATATGAAACAGAGAGAGAGAAAAAAAAAGAGTAATTTGCTTATCTTTGAAGTGATTGATAACAGCATACAGGGATATATATATATATATATATATATATATATATAAATAATATGTATAGTTATCTAACCTCTAAAATAAGGAAGAGAGGAAGAGACACTGTTGTACCACAGACACTCACCCTTAGGTTCGTACTATCTAGCTTATTTTATTTGAGTCTGTAAGTGTGTTTCCTTACTCTGTGTGTTACTCTTCTTCAATTTTGAACTCGTATACTTTTACATATATATGTAAAAGTATCGACCGTGAAATAGAAACAAAACTATAGTTTATCTAGACTCAGTCAGTTCTTCAGGTTCAAATTAAACTGTCATTGCCAACGTTTCGGTTTTTATTTAAAACCTTTTTCATAGGCAGAAGTATAAATTTTGAAAAAGAAAAACTAAGTATTACATTACAAATTATTTTACAAAGAAAAATAGTATGTGGATTTTTAACAACAACTGTAGTCTGAATGAACACGCGACACTGATGATATGTTTAGTTATATCTGATGTTTTGAAACAAAACTATAGTTTATCGGGGCTCGGTCAGTTCTTTATGTTTAAATTAAACTCTCATTGCCAAATTTTTGGTTTTTATTTAAAACCTTTTTCATAGGCAGAAGTATAAATTTTGAAACAGAAAAACTAAGTAATAACATTACAAATTTATTTTACAAAGGAAAATAGTATGTGGATTTTTAACAAACTGTAGTCTGAATGAAACGCGACACTGATGATATGTTAGTTATATCTGATGTTTTGAAACAAAACTATAGTTTATCGGGGCTCGGTCAGTTCTTTATGTTTAAATTAAACTCTCATTGCCAAATTTTTGGTTTTTATTTAAAACCTTTTTCATAGGCAGAAGTATAAATTTTGAAACAGAAAAACTAAGTAATACATTACAAATTATTTTACAAAGGAAAATAGTATGTGGATTTTTAACAATAACTGTAGTCTGAATGAACATGTGACACTGATGATATGTTTAGTTATATCTGATGATATGTTTACTTATAGCGATGCAGATGGCAGACTGAATTATTATTATTATTAGAAATTATTAATGGTTGTTATATAAATAAATTGGAAAGAAGAGAAATGTAATTGAATTACCTGAATTATCTTGGGGGGAAAACACTAAATAGACATTGATGATAACTTGTTGGTGTGGAAAGGGATTAGATGCGAGGTGTTGGCGGTTGGTTTTGAAACTAAATAGAAATGGACAACGCGAACTGGATTACGTGGAGTGACGTAAGTGAATTGTCAGTTGTATAGGGGTCAACGAGACGGGAAATCGAGAAATCGTTGAGAATACCGTCTGCTGAGATCATCGAATTTGATGTTGGGAGCTTTACGTGAAGAGGAAAGGTTCTAACACGAGGGGAATAAAACAGAATTCGGTGTCCTTAAAACCAGCCAATCTAAAACAAAAAAATTATATCTTCTAATAGAATTAGGTTAGGTTTGGTTAGGTTGCAGTGGCAGTCCCACAAAGTAACACACGTAGGCCAAGCATTGGCCCTTTGTGATACCACACAATGAAGATTGATTCTACAGTGTTAGTCCTAAATTTTGCCTAACTCAAGTGTATTTAGAGTAGGGATCTTTAATGAGTACCTGTCATCGCACAGGCTCGGGACCTTCTCCGAGGGACGACGTGCTCAGATTTATTCACCTCCCACGTGAATAAATCGAGGGCCAGGTGAGGATTGAACACGTCATCCTGGTCCTATCAGTTCAGAGGTGAGCACGTAACCACTGAGCTAGCCTGGCCCCCTTCTAATAGAATTACGTATTTATTATTTTGAATTTTTAGTGTGTGGCTAAGAATATAGGTGCTTTGTGGAAGAGGGGGGCAAGATGTTGGGGCCCCCTTGGTCCTTCTACAAACTACTTAATGAAATTGTATTCTTTATCTATTTTTTTGTGTTCGTTGGTATGTTGATATGTCTACAAAAAAAACGTGATATTAAAAAATCTATCTTTTAATAGTATTATATATTTATTTAGGGGGTCAGGCTAGCTCAGTGGTTATGTGCTCGCCTCTGATCTGATAGGACCGAGGTTCCATCCCCTCCTGGCCCTCGATTTATTCACGCGGGAGGTGAATAAATCTGAGCACGTCGTCCCTCGGAGAAGGACGTTTTTAAAAACTGTCGGTCCTGAGCCTGTACGATGTCAGGTACTCGTTAAAGATCCCTACTCTAAATACACTTGAGTTAGGCAAAATTTAGTACACCCACTGTAGAATCAATCTTCATTGTGTGGTATCACAAAGGGCCAATGCTTAGCCTAAGTGTGTTCCCTTGTGGGACTGCCACTGCAACCTAACCTAACCTATATATTTATGATTTTGACTTTTTGTGTTTCAGACTAAGAATTTAGGTGCTTTGACGACTAAGGGGGCATGATTTAGTGCCCCCCTTGTCCCTTCTAAAACTACTGTAATGGAATTGTAGTCTTTATCCATTTGGATAAAAGACTCAGTTGTTTGAGGTCAGCGAAACAGGAAATCAGAATTGTTGAGAATACTGTCTGCTGAGATCATTGAATTTTATGTCGAGAGCTTTGTGGGAAGAGGAAGAGGTTCTAACACGAGGGAAAAACAGAATTTGGTGCCCTCAAAACCGGAGAATCTAAAATAATTAAAAATATATCTTCTAATATCATGACATAAAAATCATCTTGACTTCTTGTCTTTCAGACTAAGAATATAGGTTCTTAGACGAGGAAGGGTGCATGATTTTGTTCAGTTGGGTTTCTGACTCTGAGGAAGACCGCTTGTTACGGTTGAAAGATCTTAGTCTTGTTTTCCCATTTCCTTATTGTGGTTTGATCATTATATATATATATATATTATATATATATATAGACCGTCCTGTCTTCCTGCGGGACTCTTCGCTCTTCGCTCTTCACACCTCCTGATGACGACGATGGTCGAAATATCGATGTGAGTTATGTCTGTGTCTTTCTGTATGTTTCCTTCGTTTTGAATTTATTTTATATATATATATATATATATATATATACAAAACTAAAGTTTATCGCCACTCGGTCGGTTCTTTAGATTCACATTAAACTCTCAATACCAACGTTTCGAATTTATTTAAAACCTTTTTCATAGGCTCATATCACATTCATATATTCTTCTTATACCCCCATAGAAACCTACAAGAACACATATGGATGTGATATGATCCTATGAAAAAGGTTTCAAATAAAAACCGAAGCGTTGGCAATGAGAGTTTAATTTGAACCTGAAGAACTGACCGAGTCCCGATAAACTTTAGTTTTGTTTCTAATCTACGGTCGATACTTTTATCTATATACATATAGAGATAAAAAAAGTCGTGAATGCAGCAGCCTCTGCATTTACGACTTTTTTACTGACTGTCTCTAATTTTCTGATTATTCTTCTTTCAGTTTGAGGTAATTCCTAAATTAACTTTGCCAGAGACATTTGCACTTTACCAGTTAGATATAACATATCATGACGAGTTAAACGAATAAGCAACTAATTTATTTACTCACAAGCTTTCGACTATAAAGTAGTCATCGTCAGGTTAAAATTTTTGTCTTACATTTAAATGAACAATTAAATTAAATTAAGTTAAATTAGTTGCTTATTCGTTTAACTAGTCATAATATGTTAAACCAACTGGTAAAGTGCAAATGTCTCTGGCAAAGTTTGTTCATTAAATTTCCATAGAAAGTTCTTTATGTGTGCACTTTCAATAATATTTTTCCTCCTTTCTAAATATATATAAATTAATTCCTAAATTAGGAATATATAGTCCGGGACTTTACAAACTAGATGAAATATTAAAAAAAAGAAATAAGTAAGCAGATCAAGACTCCTTCAATTTCAGGAACATTAAATTCAGACAGGGATGCCAGCAATCCAGAAGACTTGAATCAACCAGGTTAACTTGTTATTATATTTTTTGGTTGTTTCATGTAGCTCTCTGATAATGTTGTAATGAAAGGCCTTAAGCATTTTAATTAATATATATTGTTTATTGTGATATTTTATTCTTATATATATATATATACATTTTGATGAAAATACGATCCGAAATGGACAAATACAGTTCAATGTACATAAAGAAACGTAGAGAATTAAGGGTCTCCAACCGTCTCTGTACCAGTGCGCTTGGTTTCCCTTTCTTATCTCTCCTGAAGACGGTTCAACCGAAAGTTAGAGACTGTAAGTGTGTGTTTTTAAATTCTCTACGTTTCTTTATGTACATTGAACTATATATATATATATATATATATATAAACTCATGGTATGATTAATTTAGCGTCAGTTGGGGAAATTATTTGATCGACATTGTTGGCAACCATGGAAACGAAACGAACTCAATATAACTGCTTAGTTACGATTAATATAACCTTAACACTAAACAGAAGTTTTTTTTTTTAAATAGAATTCAAAATGAAAAGAAATACGATGATAAAAGACAAAGCTTTTCAAAAGCAAGTTTGGTACGATATTCTTGAAAAAGCCGAAGAAGAATTGAAATACGTGAGTATACAACAACAGAGTGAGTTCCTTTTTTTTTTTAGGTTTGTTATTTCTACTAATAAACTTGTATTTCTGCGATCTTTTCAATTAATATCTGTTATATTTCATTTTTTATGTTGGTCAAAGATCAGACATAGATTCGATCATTGTAGGTTTTTGAGTTTATTCATCCAATCTGTCAAACTAAATCTATGATAGTCAGATTTGGATATAAGTCATAGGTCATAGTTCATTGGTCATGATAGTCAAGAACATTATAATTAGGTTATAATTATTAGACGAAACCTTAGACAAGGTTTAGAGGTCAGGCTAGCTCAGTGGTTACTCGCCTCTGAACTTATAGGACCGGGGGTTCAATCCTCACCTGGCCCTCGATTTATTCACGCCGAAGGTGAATAAATCTGAGCACGTCGTCCCCTCGGAGAAGGACATTAAACTGTCGGTTCCGAGCCTGTACGATGTCAGGTACTCGTTAAAGATCCCTACTCTAAACAAACTTGAGTTAGGCAAAATTTATTACTCCCACTGTAGAATCAATCTTCATTGTGTGGTATCACAAAGGGCCAATGCTCGGCCTAAGTGTGTTCCCTTGTGGGACTGCCACTGCAACCTAACCTAACCTAGACAAGGTTTGGTATGTCTCATACTAAAACTGTTAAGTATGATAGGTTAAACATTTGACCTATTTAAATTATTATTATTTAAATAATAACCTACTTAAATTATAACCTGTTTAAACCTATTTATTAATGGTAAAAACGGTCAAATTAAATCTATTGAATATCTATGACATTAAGATTTGGATATAGGTCATAGGTCATTAGATCTACGTGAGACCTAAGCATCCATTCGAAAAACTATAAAACTAATGTTTATTATATTCAGTTTTGTGATATAGGTCATATTTCAGTTGATCTTGCATAGTTAAAGTTCTGAAAATTAAAATCATCACAGGTTATAAACAGTCATTGATAAAACTGTAAAATTAATATCTATGACATAAAGATTTGGATAGAGGTCATAGGTCATAGGTTATTAGATCTTCGTGAGACCTAAGCATCCATTAGGAAAACTATCAAACTAATGTTTATGATATTCAGTTTTTGATATAGGTCATAATTCAGTTGACCTTGCTTAGTCAAGGTTCTGAAAATTAGAATCATCTTAGGTCATAAAGAACCATTGATAAAACTATCAAATTATTATCCATCACATTCAATATTATATATGGGTCAAAGGTCAGCTTTTCATACATCTAATGGTCATGACATAAACGTCTATTGTATAAACTGTCATACCAATATATATAATAATATATGATAACAACAATAATAATATATAACAATATAATTTATTATATTAAATTTTAATATAGGTCAAACAAAGGTCTTTTTGGTTACAACTTCTCTCTCTCTCTCTTTCTGTTTCTACTATCTCCCTCTCTCTCTCTCTCTCACTCTCTCTCTCTCTCTCTTTCTGTTTCTACTCTCTCTCTCTCTCTCTCTCTCTCTCTTTCTGTTTCTACTATCTCTCTCTCTCTCTCTCCTCTCTCTCTCTCTCTTCTCACTCTCTCTCTCTCTCTCTCTTTCTCTCTCTCTATCTATCTATCTATTTATCTATATATCTTTCAAAGATGTTCTTTTTGACTTTCTTTCTGCAAATCTGTTTACTAGTTGCTCAAACAAAGCAACTAGTTTCTGTTTCTACTATCTCTCTCTCTCTTTCTGTTTCTACTCTCTCCTCTCTCTCTCTCTCTCCTCCTCCTCTCTCTTTTCTTTTCTACTTCTTCTCTCTCTTCTCTCTCTCTCTCTCTTCTCTTTCTCTTCTCTTCTTCTCTCTTCTTTTCTCTCTCTCTATCTATCTATCTATTTATCTATATATCTCTCAAAGATGTTCTTTTTGACTTTCTTTCTGCAAATCTGTTTACTAGTTGCTCAAACAAAGCAACTAGTTTCTGTTTCTACTATCTCTCTCTCTCTTTCTGTTTCTACTATCTCTCTCTCTCTTTCTGTTTCTACTATCTCTCTCTCTCTTCTCTCTCTCTATCTTCTCTCTCTCTCTCTCTCCTCTCTCTCTTCTCTCTCTCTATCTCTCTCTCTCTCTCTTTCTCTCTCTCTATCTATCTATCTATTTATCTATATATCTTTCAAAGATGTTCTTTTTGACTTTCTTTCTGCAAATCTGTTTACTAGTTGCTCAAACAAAGCAACTAGTTTCTGTTTCTACTATCTCTCTCTCTCTTTCTGTTTCTACTATCTCTCTCTCTCTCTCTCCTCTCTCTCTCTCTCTCTATCTCTCTCTCTCTCTTTTTCTCTCTTATCTATCTATCTATTTATCTATTATCTCACAAAAGATGTTCTTTTTGACTTTCTTTCTGCAAATCTGTTTACTAGTTGCTCAAACAAAGCAACTAGTTTCTGTTTCTACTATCTCTCTCTCTCTTTCTGTTTCTACTATCTCTCTCTCCTCTCTCTCTCTCTCTCTCTCTCTCTCTCTCTCTCTTTCTCTCTCTCTATCTATCTATCTATTTATCTATATATCTCTCAAAGATGTTCTTTTTGACTTTCTTTCTGCAAATCTGTTTACTAGTTGCTCAACCAAAAACATATAATTTTGAGTATGTTTTTCAAAATGCATTAATAGAAAACTTACGTTCTTACTCTAAAAAACGGATACTTAAAATATTAAAATAATAATAATTTATAATTCGATGTTGGTTGTTTGATTATCTTTAATAAAAAGAAGAAATATATTATTAGTAATAAAATGTTAAAAGTTCCAGGAACTATAAATTTCTAGTTTATTAAAATTTTGGAATATTTTGAAGTTTTGTAATATTCTTTTCATATGTTGCATCAAGAAGTTTGAACCCATAAATCTGCCCTGATGTAAACAAAAAAAAGTTAGAGATACTGCTGCGTGTGTAATTTGAAGTTTTAAAGATGTAATGAAGCATTGAAAATGAAAATGCCAGTATTATCTTGTTATAGTGGTTCTACTCGTATCTTGGCTAAAAAATGTTTCTACTATTAAAAAATATCTTTATTTTCCTACTAGAGAACACCACGGAAGTTAAAGTCCTCTAACGGGGGCCAGGCTAGCTCAGTGGTTACGTGCTCACCTCTGAACTGATAGGACCGGGGTTCAATCCTCACCTGGCCCTCGATTTATTCACGCGAGAGGTGTATAAATCTGAGCGCGTCGTCCCTCGGAGAAGGACGTTAAACCGTCGGTCCCGAGCCTGTACGATGTCAGGTACTCGTTAAAGATCCCTATTCTAAAATACATTTGAGTTAGGCAAAATTTAGGACTCCCACTGTAGAATCAATCTTCATTGTGTGGTATCACAAAGGGCCAATGCTCAGTCTACGTGTGTTCCCTTGTGGGACTGCCACTTCAACCTAACTACTAACTACTAAAGTCCTCTAACTGCAGGTGCGGAGAGAAGAGAGGGTTTAGATTTAGAAGCCAGCTATACAGCTTGATGATTCATCATTTATTTTTTTCTTTTTTTTTCAGAACCCTACGGAAGATTTAAATGTTTTAGAAAACATAGCAACCAGTGTTGACGAGTTAAACAATATGAAAAGGATTTTTTGTCACTATGAAGATGAACCCAAGCTGGTGAAGTTTGATTTTGAAAAGTGCGCCAAACTAGAAGGTAAGTCAATAAAACCATAGATTATTATTTAAAGGTAACTATAGCACTGCGTCTTAAAAACTATTGTAGTTTTCTACTTCTGTACTAAAGTACCCTCTGTGCTAAAGCAGTTTGATATATGTGTGTTGTTCCCTTGTGAGACTGCCACTGAAGACTAACCTAACTAAAGAGTTATATACTCGTATATATATATATATATATAAAGATTTCACATAAACACGTGAAACAACAATCAATGATCAAACCACAATAAGAAATGGGAAAACAAGACTAAGATCTTTCAACCGTAACAAGCGGTCTTCGTCAGAGTCAAAAACCCAACTGAGTTGGGTTGGGACTTCAACTTCCGTGGTGTTCTCTAATAGGAAAATAAAGATTTTTTTAAAACTCAGTTGGGTTTTTGACTCTGACGAAGACCGTTTGTTACGTTTGAAAGATCTTAGTCTTGTTTTCCCATTTCTTATTGTGGTTTGATCATATATATATACTTTAACACAGGGAAAAGAACACAGAAAGACACTACAGAACTCACTTCGATATTTCGACATCCGTCGTCATCGGGAAGAAGTGCAAAGTACTCGCGTTACTTCGTACAACGCGAGTACTTCGCACTTCTTCCCGATGACGACGGATGTCGAAAAATCTTGAATGCCTTCAAGAAGCTCAGCTGTAAACGCTTGCTGGGTCCAGCTGTAAACGTTTTTCTATGGTTTTGTTGAGTATCCTGAAGCAACTACCTCTGTGCAGCAAAGTTGCCTGACCTGAGCTGATTGGACTGGACAACTGGTACTTGGCTGGTAGAGGTTTAGCTCTTGACGGGCACTCAGACTGGGGACGATTAGATACCACCTCTTCAAGCCCTCATATCTTCA